>VZRE01012463.1:1003138-1109120 GCA_013396775.1 Cephalopterus ornatus
CCCGTCCCCCGCTCCCCTCTAAACACATCCCTCCTACCCCGTAAATAAAAAAAGAAGGGAAAAAAACCCCAAACCCATAACCATAGAATATCCTCGGCTGGAATGAACCCACAAGGACCACTGAAGTCCAGCTCCTGGCCCTGCACAGGACAACCCCAGGAATGTGATCCCGATGGGTTCCTTCCAACTCAGCATATTCTAGGATTCGATGAATCACAGCATTTGCCTGAGAGCATTGCCTCAGGCTCCTTCAGCTCTGGCTGTGACCACTTTCCTGGGGAGCCTGTTCCAGTGCCCAACCACCCTCTGGGTAAAGAACCTTTTCCTGATATCCAACCTAAAACTCCCAATACAGCTTCATGCCATTTCCTCAGGTCCTGTCACTAGCCACCAGAGAGGAAAAATGAAAAAAAATACGCACCCATTTCTTTTTTCCTTTCTCTATTTCCTAATCATCTGAAATTATTTCTCTCTACAGTATATTAATGGAAATTACTATTTCAGGACATAATGTTCACTCAATTTTCAAAGACTGTTGTTCAGTATAACCAAAGAACCAGAGGGGATGATACAAGGTCTTTCTTTTTGCTACTGACATCTTGTGGAATTTCAAAATCCTTCACAGGCTGTCAATCAAGAGATTTGAGAGGGTAAAAATTTAGATCAGGCCTCCAATTAAAATCAGACCCATCCCGCCATGCCACGGGATGTTGTGAACCTCAACAATAAGCCATTTTCCAGTATTTAATTGTGGTTTGGTGACTCAGTGACATACAAGTGCTCTTGAAGTAAACAATTGAATGTTTTAAACAAAAATTCTGTCCCTTCTGTAAATAATTAGTTACTAAACCTAAAATTAATATTTTTGCACCAAGCTGTTAAAAAGGATTAAAAAAATGAGAAATACAATGTTCTTCAATGAATTCAGCATAAAGAGAAAAATTCTAGCTATCCTGGGAGTTTTGCCATTTTCCCTGATGAGAGCAGGACTTGGCATAAAGGCAGCTGTCACTTGTATAAAAAAAACTAATTACAAAATGACTGTAAGAAAAGATAGTCTTTTGTTTAAAGCATTACACTAACGTATCTAGTTTTGGCACTCTTCTTGTGCGCCACAGTTTAAAATGGAGAGTGTGCATCCTCTTTTCCCCCTCGTAACTGTCTAGAAATCAAGTTTCTTAGAGCAGGTCTCGATGCTGCCACGTGAATGTACATTATCTCCCCCATCTCGCATCTCCATTAGGTCAATTTAGCAACTGCCAAAAGATACACAGTAACTGAGCCCATTTCTAATACCTGCTTAATACCTGCTTTGTACCCGATGCTGATATTAATAATCTTCCCAAGTGTACTAGGATGTTTTCAAAAAGATGCTTTTATACCGCACTTTATATGTCAGAAGTAATTTCCCATTTTTCGTTCCAAGGAATGTGGCACACAGATGGAAACATTGTGGAAGTACAGAAGTATTTATCCATTCTGGCACCCAAAACCTTGACAGTCTTCTGAAGGCGCAACACAGTTGCTACTTCAAATGAGCGAGATTAAGTGGTGTCTGTGTTAATTATACCCAGTTACTCTTCAAGGCATAGTTGTGGAAGATGTTGGAGGAAATCAGGTTCTTTTTCAGAGTCTACACCTAAAAAGCACATGAAACAAGTGGGAAAGATGTGCATGAGTCACAGACGATACTCCACTACATCAGGCCAATAATGTCTGGTAGTCTTCCCGGACATTGCAGAGTAAGTTTCTTTCTTGCCAGAAGTGACACAATTTTTATGGCTAAGTTTTGCTAACGTCACAGCGAACAAGGCAACAGGTTTTGTTAGATTATCTGTTGTGTGTTGAGCACTTACTTGCCCAAAAAGAGATACCCAAGGTCTCATGGCTCTGAGTCACAAGCCCTAAGCACGCAGCACTAATTCAGAGACTGCTATCTCACATCCCACGTGATCTCCCTTCTAGAGAGCTGAGGCAGCAGAGTGGACAGTGTGCTCCTTCTCCATCACTGGAGTTCAACTCTGCTTCTTCTTTTTTCTTTGTTTTTTTTTTTCCTTTTTTTTTTTTGTTTTTTTTTGTTTTTTTGTTTTTTTTTAACAAGGCAATCTTTACATTAATATTGGATGCCACTAATAAAGGTAGCAAAATGCTCACTCAGTCCTGATACCGAGTTGTGTCTCAGATCTACAGCCCCATACCAGGAAAGGAATATTTTTATACTGCCTCAAAATAAAAAAAATAAAAGACATATTTGGGATCTTCAGATCCTCTGGCCTGCAAAGGTGATATTTGGAATTAATTCTCAGGCTTCAGTCTCCAATCCAGAAAAACTGTCCAGCCACATTGCCAGTTACTGCACCTACTTACTTTTTCCATAATGAGAGGTGATTAACCAATTAGCATTAGTCAATGTGGTTAAGCGTTCTCCCACTCTTACCAACTGCCTCCTCCTTCACACAACTGCACCGGATTAACCAATGGCTGTATAAAAGGAGTTCGCTGCTCAGGGGATGAAGGTGTTTTTGACCTTATTCTGATGCTTCAGGTTTAGATGGTGGCTGCCAGTCTCCTCTAAGCCAGGGGCGTGGTAATTTTGTGGTTTGAATCCTGGTTCCTGTCCATACCATGAACCGCACACTTCTTCACAAGCCTCAGGCTTCCCTTCCCACTCACCAAGCAGCTGCACAGAGAGGACAAGCACTGCTGCCTCCTGCCTCTTCTCAAGGCAGGAACAGGTGGGAAATGGGATTTTGCACCTTTCAGAAGCGCTGACAAACCACCTGTCTCTTTGCTGGACTGCCCCTTGACATCCCCTTTGAAAAGCCAGACGGAGGGCCATGGGGCAGCCTGGCTTATTCACTCAAGTCCCTCCTGTAACCCTACCTGCAACAGCCAATGTCTCTGGCTTACCCCTGGCACTCTTATACAACACTCTCACACAACACTTGCCGCTTTGCTTCTGGCTCACCAGGAGCGGGCTGCCTCCAGGGAGGGAGCCTTGTGCCGAGAAGAGGGGAGAGCTGCTGGCAGATCCGGAGATGGGTGGGAGCCTGCCCAGGTCCTGGGATGCGGCAGGGAGCTGGCGAGGGCACAGAGCAGGATATCAGAGGGTGCAAAGAGAAAACTCCGTCACAGTCAGAGCAGGCACCCCAGGACTCCAGCCCCTCACGCCCTTCCTTCCACAAATTATGGCACTTATGTTTTTCTTGAGAGCTGTCTTGGCTTGGGGGTGATGAATTATGGGATGAATCATCTGAATATTTTGTTCTGCAAACTCCCTCCATGAAAGCTGCTCTCACTTTGTACTTCATCTTAAGTGAAAAATCCAGAGTAGCAACTTCACATCTGGAAAAATTACAAGGTACCCTATAGGTTGTATTGATCCCTAACTGAACTTTCAAGTTTATTTCAATATTTTACAGGAAAGCAGAATTACTATTTTAGAGCAAGTTATAGAAAGGATTTTGCACAAATATATATTCGGTGAAAAAATGGGTTATGGTACACAATATCTATATAATGAGCCAGTGGTATTCACTCCTTTGCAAAACATAAGGAATAACTGTGCCTTGTATGAGAAATAAAAGTTTCTCTAGTTTTCCAGATACATTTAATGAAAAGCCCCCATCAGAACTGGCTTGTTCTGATGCTCGTTCACAAGCTCAGAAGTGGACTTTGACTCATGTTTTTTATTGCTAGTCTAGCTCAATTCACGAGGACACAAAAACACGCAATAAAGCAAAAAATCAAAACCACAGTACACTATTTGTATAAACATTTGCAGTCTATTCTGAAACACAAGAACACAAAGGCAAAGAGCTTTCTAATAGGAACGCCCAGTAGTTCTGTGTAATATCCTCCTCACACAGACTCAACACGTGTTTAGCTCTGTGCAGGCATCAGCAGATTTTTTACAGCATGAAAGCCAGAAAATTTTTATATGCAGACAATAAGTCTCACAAAAGATAACAGTAACTTCACTGCTTTACAGGTTTTTGAAAGCTCTTGTGTTCAATAAGCAGATCTGCAGGATGAACGCTACTAATTTAGATGGACAAACTAATTCTTCCCATAGTCCCATTGTGAGGCCTTGGATCTGGCATATGGTTTGCAGGACAGGCTGAATGATAAAGCTGTTGATTTCAACCTAGCTACAAAAAAACAGTCCCAGCACCACAAAATGAAGTAATGCAAGACAAAAACAAGATGAAAGTTGTTTTTATGATTTCATCAGAACTTACTGATTTACTGTATTGGGGTAAATCTATCTTTTTATAAGATAATGGAAAATATAATAATGCATTTCTTCATAGCCAAAAAGAAAAAGAGTTTTAGTGTTTCTGTCTGTTTCCCAGTAGCCTGAACAGATTAGAAAGGAGGTTTCATAAGTGTCCTTGAAAGAATGTGGAGGAAGACTGTAACATTAAAGGTAATGACCTTTAAGCCACCTGGTCATCAAGCAGAAAACAGAATATGTAATTCTTCTCTCTCCCTGTACTTACAGAAATGAGTAATGTTATCTCATTTACAGAGTATCTCAAATCACTTACTATCATGATCTGGAGCTGCTGACTGGCCCTAAGACGTAAAGGCTCTAAGAAATCTACTTATATGTAGCTTAAAACTTTGTCAGCATAATGGGCTGCAGCCTTCCTTTCCTTTACTTCATCCCCTTGCAGAAATGTCAGCTCTCTAGCACTTTGCTTTGGCCTACTACATGTGTACACAGGAGGGCATGAGAGGAGCACAGAACTGGAGGCAGCCCTGTTTAGCCACTATTTTGATAGCCAGCGGTTTATTCCCTGTGAGAGACTTCCTTAACATGAAGCATTATGGTGCAAGCTAGCCAGATTTGCCAAAGAGTAGTTGATCTATAACTATGAATTAAGTGATGTTTATATCATTAAAGATTTAAGCCTTAATTCACAAAGACCTCTATAGACTTGAATAAATATCCCGGTGAGCAAGGATCCTGGAGGGCCAAGAATGATAGAAAAGTAAAGGGGATAATATAAAAGATCTTTAATTTGAGTGATTATTCCAGTGGTTTTTTGAGACACTTCACAGCTTATGTGTGCGTTCCCCATCATATGGGTATTCAGACGATAGCTCTGACATAAAACTTTTCTTGTTTGTCTGTTTCATTCCATAGTCTCAGGAAACATTAGCTCTCCCTGAAATTTAAACGAGGGACAGTTATCGTCAATGCTAATTTCTCTTATTATTCACTTTGAAGTGTGTATTAGACAAAGGCTGTCTTGAATTACCTACCCAGTAAGTCTCTGCAACTAACTAACATCAGATAATCTCAGAGATAATAAATTTCAAAGACTTTCCTTGAAACTGGTTTCCCCCCCTTATGATGAATTTGATTAAGAAAAAGGATATTTTCTAAATGTCAGGAGGGGAGGTACCTGGATGAATCTTGTTAGCACAAACGCATTTTGTCAATGCATCTTATATATGCTGTGCCTAAAAAAATCAGTGAAGCAGAAATGAATATGTTCTAATCTACAAATGTCACTCTGAATAGGGATAAATATTACCCTAAAGATTGGTACTGGCATTTGTTTGAGCTATTTTCAGGGATTCAGATGTGAACAGCAGAATTAATGCAGCTTTAGGCTTTCTGCTTTTCTTAAACAGAGCTTCAGAAAGTCACCACTTAGTTGAAAAATAAATTCTCAATACTGAAAAATTGTTATCTATATTTCAGGCTTTGATTTACAGTGTGAAAGAAAGCACGTTGAACTTTGCAGAAAACCTTGGAAAACAAAACAGGAGATGCTGTTACAGCTATGGATTTATCCTCACCGGTTTTGTATATTGTGTGACTTGATGAGTTTCCAAAGCTGATTCTATTTTTCCTAAAAACTGATAGCTGAATTGCCAAACCACTGACTTCTGAAATGTATGGCTTAAATTCAATTATAACGGGGGGAAAATTTCGAAGAAGCTGATTTTCAACAAAATTGAAGTAACGGACCAGAACAAGAAGCTAGTTGTTTTCTGAAATCTGTATCCCTAGCTAGCAAAAGCCATGGTGTGTGAATAAAGACTAGCTAAAAATCTGTGCAGATCCTTTCTACAAGTCTAACTGGCAGTCCTGGAGCTTTTGCCTGATGCTGCAGAAGCAGCTCAAGGGAAATGGGCATCAGAGTGTTGATGACAGCTGATGACGCACCGGAAGAGGAGAGTGCATTTCTGCATGTGTAGTTTCAGGCCTTATGTCGAGCAGTAAAGCAGAAAATATTCCTGAAGGCATGTTGAAGGTACACCAGAGACACAAAAAAAGTATGAATAATAGAAAGGGAGGGACAGAAAAGTAAAGTTAAATGATTAAGGGGCTGGACCGACATATCTCTGTTGAGAGTTAACTATGGCATGGTGAAGTGACAGGAAGTGACCACAGGATAACCACGCTCAAAAGAGAGAGAGGGGAATGATAGGAGAATGTGATTGTTAGGGAAATTTTGGTTAAATTATGCTAATGGTTACTGGTGGATATATAATTAGGTTAGAGAGCAGCTATATTTGAAAAGAAAAATTCCTGCCTGGTTTTAATTGATATTTTGAAATGGAGAACTCCATATTGCTATTTCTGAGGTTTACCCAAAAGCTTATTTTTCAAAAGAAAAAATTCAATGACTTCAGTAACAATTAGGGTCAAATTGGAGAAAGTTTTCTGCAAATGACCCCTCTGAAAATACAAACCACATGTTTTATAGATACATAGATATATTTATAATTATTATAAATAATTAAAGAGTTTCAAGTTACCTTGCAATAAGCTAGTGATCATAAAATATGACTGTATTAAAACTATCTAAAAGCCCTTTGCCTCTGGTTTTGGGCAGACAGGAGTCATGGAGAGAAGGAATAATATTTGAGAAAATGAAGTAGAAGCTCTTATTTTGCTTATTTTAACAGAAAATGGCCTGCATCCGCTGTAATGGCTTTGCTATATAACCAGCACCACATGAAGTTAACTGGATTTCAGCTGAGGATTTTCACAGCTCAGAAGTTACCCTATTCAAAGTCCTCCTATTGCTTTTTGACCATTTTTTTTTTTTCTTTTTTGTGAGAACAAATGCATTATGGACTTTTCCCAACTAACCAATTCATTGATTTACTCCTTAAGACAGGCAGGGTTTCCTAGGAAGTGTTTTCTAACCTCTATCGCTTCTTATATCCTTTTTCCTGACCTGCTTGGGGCCCCAGTGCAGAGAGAGGAGAGGACAACTACTTCTTCTCAGAAGATGTATAAATCCTCATATTAAGTACAAACATTATAGATGCATACCTACTTTTGTGAGCAGACTGGAAACAAATCACACAGCCTAAGTGTTAACAATGGCCTTTCAGTGTGTCCGATAAAACGTGATTTCTCTTTTTTGGTCTTTTTAGACCTCTCCTCTTGTTTGCTGCCTCATTTACAGTTAACAATAATAGAATTAAGCCCAGAAATTAAAAGAAAAAGTTTAATCGCTGATGATTTCGCTATCTCTCCCAAGCAAACAACAAAAGTCCACAACCTTTTAACCTTTTCCATCCTATTTGCTAATTACTTATTTTCTAATTAACCCATTATGCATCTGTCAGTGTGTTTTAAATTAAATCACTTTAATTGCTAGTAAGTAGGGTTTATTTAGTTCCTGGTATGGCTGTACGGGGTCATGAGTGTGGGGAGCTGTTGAACTACTCAGAGTTACAGGTGGCTCTGCAAAACTGCTGAAGTTGCTGAAGATAAAGAGGAGTTAAGCTGCTTTCCTTAGGTGATTTGATTTTAATGTCTACTGGCATATTTCTAATGGATGAGTTTACTGCAAATACAGGAGGGCATTTTTATTCCTAGTATACAGATCGCATCAGACACTGTTTCTTGAAATAATTTTTAATAAAGGAATAATTATGCTAATACTTTTAGAAAACGCCTATAACCACGTTTACTTTGCTGTATAGTAGAACTCTTTGAAATCCAACACAAATTCACGTTAACAGCTGAACTTCAAATAAAGAGAACAGAGAAGACCTAACGTGGGACATGGGGTGTTTTAAGTATGAGGCTAACATTCAACTCACTGGAATATCTTCATGTAAAACACTATAAAAACTGATGACAGTTTTAAAGATAGACATAATGATTAATGAGGACAGACATAAAAGATTTTGTTCTCTGTAGCACAGCCCCCTTCTACCCCTTGCATGACCTGACTCGCTTTGCTGACCCTGCAGAAAATACCCACTTTTTTTGCTGGGTTAGTTCTGTGCTGGGTTAGTGAGTTGAATTATCCCTGCAAGGTGGAGAGCGAGCACCACAGCTGGTACTAAGTAAGTGGCAAGAGACCACAGCTGCTAGGAGAGAAGGGGAGGGAGATGAGGTTCACCCTGTCTCATGAAATGGCACGCCAGAGGAATGCAGTACAGGTTTATGCCTTCTGTAATAAACTAGAGTATTTATGACTCCGTGCATTGAAATTAATTTTTAACTGTTAAAATTATTTATGAAGTTTCCTGAAACACCTTTGAAGATTATAAGTCTTGCACTGAGGAAAAAACTCTAAGGACAACACAATTCATTATACATTTTTTTTTGTATTTAGATCCTAAGACACTGAAGAAAGGCACTAAAAAGTGCTTGTTTTATGTCCTGGAGAATGGCAATATGAGTTGGTAAGGTCAGTCTTCCTTTTTGTGCTGAGTAAAGTCACAAATCTAGTACTATTGAGACATGAGAATAAATTTCCAGCAAGAACTTAAGTCCACATCTTTGCTAAGTTACCTTAGCAGGGAGGTCAGTACAGAAGCAGCATCTTCCCAGTGTCTGAAGGAAAACCCTGGTATGAGCAGACACACTTTCTCCAGAAAGCACCCCAAAAATCACATGGAGAACTCTTACCTAGCCCTATTAGTAAGTACTATAGTGTTTCATGATGGCTGTGTGACTGAGATAACACCAACATATCAATCTGTGTTTCTTTACTCTCCTGAGTTAGTTGAACTGGCCAGGCTCTTCTTTTAATACATTATTCTCTCCTTTCTTCATTCTCCTCCTTTCCAATTTTCCAATTAATCTCCCTTTCTGTTCTAATTTCTAATCTTGTATCTGTGACTGTGCAACAGGAGAACTGGATGTTGCATTTCATTCCTGAGGATCTCAGATTCAGGGGCTCCACTACCAAACGCCAAAGCCATGGCCTTGATGACTCCATCTCTGTCTACTGGTCCTGTATGTCCGCTATCTGAAGAACAAACAGATCCTTGAGGAATGCAGCTGCAAGGAGGGGCAATTACCATTCAAGGAAAACCTTGTTTTAAGACACCCAAGACTTCAAAGGTTAGCAGGAAGATACTGAATCAGACCTGGTATGGAGCCCCAGGGGCAAGACAATGATAAAACAGCCAGCACTTCCAGCAGTGCAGCATATTGAACAGTTTCAAAGAACTAGAGAGTTTTCTGGTCTAAAGCTCTATGTAAATGCACTGCACTGGTAAGGGACGGAAGACACAAACATGAGGATTATCCAAGTCAAGCTACCAGATGAATTTCTCTGCTTATCTCAGGAAATATTGCCCTGAAAAAGAAGATAATAAAGAAGCCAAAGAGAGTCAAGGGTCAAGCCACAAGCAAAATGACTCCTGAGTGCAAGACACGATGGAAACTGCTACTTTTTCAGTAGATTTCAGTCTTCCACTTAGCACCATTTCTATTTAACTAATATGCAATTTGATTTTAGCCAGACATTGAAAGACAGTTTTTACGGCACTCACATCAATCAGGAGAAGCAGAACAGGATGTCATCCTTGTATTGCTGATACTGAGGCTTCCCGTGAATTATCTCAGCAGCATCACATGGATATTGGGCAGTGGAAATACACGATCTTAGAAGTGATATTCCACATACTGCCTACCAGGCTTATGTGGAAACATGCTAATAAAGCATCAGAGACAGTCTTTTCCAGTTGCTTTCCATAGTGTCTCAAGCAGTAAAATATTGTCAAAAGAGACACACCAATCTAAATTAAGGATGTGGGCATCTTCCCATACAGTGATGGGAAGGAGCTAATCTATCAGAACAATTTCAGAATTAATAAGTTTCATAAGTGTTAGTATATGGATCTAATCTACATTCAATGTTATCCAAATTACCTTGTGCTGAAAGAACAAGTCCTGTATAATGAAGGAAAACAAATGAAGCTCACAGAAAAATAATTAAAGTTGGGAGTTGCAATGGGAATTGGAGTCAGCACTGTCTCATGTTCTGTGTTTAAAATTTATTCTTACAGTTACCCTGCTTCCTCATCCATAAGGTGGAGATGATAATACTTGCTTCAGTTCCAACAGTATGCCAGTAAGATCTACAGATAAGCCATCAGAACTCTTATTATTAATATTATATATGCTTGGCATGCATTTTTTACTTCAAAACACTTCTATAGATTGCATTTCTGGTCTACTCTCAGCGTTTGGGGAATCACTTTTTTAGGCTTCATAAAAGTTATTCTCAAATTATTTACGACATTTAGGCATATTCTTTGCCATCGACTTAAATTCTATTTTACAGCTTATTAGTTTTATGGGATTTTGTTCTCCGTACGATGTGGGAACACAGGAGCGAAGTGATTCAACAAACACCAGTTTTACCAACCAGCCAGATTTAACAGGCTATTTCTTGTTGTATCCTATAAACACAGTGAGAAGCCAATCTGATATTTAATGATGCAAACCATAAGCAGAGGTAGTGTTTTGTGCCAAGATACAATATGTGGAGATTGCAAAAGCTCATAGTGAAATTTCTGGGGGAAAAAAAAAATACAGCATGGAGGTTTCTGAGTTGTTATTTTGTGCAAATCAAAACAGTATCTTTACCGTGATAAACATAGACATTAATTAGGAAAAAAGCAAAGATATTGACAGAATAAGAAAACACCTCTTATTGTCTAAGGAAGGCATCTGCAATCAACTGTGCTTTTTATGTGAAAACTTTCACCAGAATAGGATTCCCAGATTTACTTTCATGTTCTGCCATCCACTAAGAGACTTTGGTCTGAATGAGAAAGCAGTTTGCTCATATGGGAAGCACAAAATGTACTGGCTTCTAAAGAGGGCTTATTTTTTAGTATCTGTGAGGTTGTTGGAAGAATCTTACATAAGAAGATATTTATAAAGACTCAGAATTTTCTTTGAGGTATCCTAACCAAATTACAGGAAAAAAAAAAAGATTTGTGAAACAGTATGAGGTATGTTTTTAAACCAGCCCTTTGTTTTTGTAAAAACATCTTTGTAGCTCTTTCAAAAGGGAGACTGATATACTATCAGCATTTGCTGAACTGGCACAGAAGCTACAGGATACAGTGGACTATAAAGTGCTGCTCTTAACCATATATAGACAATAACATGAAAAAAAAAGTCTTAAAAATTCAGAATGAAATAGCAGAGTTGCCAGTAATGACCTGATCCACAGTTCCTGAGTGCTGGAAGCTGACAGCACTGGATCATTGGAAATGCTTTAGTAACACAGACATCTTTTCTCTCCAGAACCAACTGACATCACTACAATCCATCAATTTGCTGGAATTTCATAACTACACTAGGCTTTATTTCTGAGCTACTGTAGTCAACAGGTATAGCCAAAATACCTGTCTCTTTTCCAGTTATCTTTTTTTAAATCATATATTCTTTGTCTAAATTTTACAAGTATTTCTTCATTTTGGTTTCATTCATCCTTACACTTTTTTATAGAATAATGGGCTACAATTTGTGAAAACCCTGCTCAACTGGAGAAATAAATATTCTGTTTGATCCTCCAGGAGAGATTTAAGATGTCATTGTCAGCTTTAGGATATCTGTCCGTATTAGTCATCCTGCCAGCACTGAGATAGTAAGAGAAAAGATGAGGGTCTTCTGGAAGGCCCATGAAGCCAAGGGACTCTTTCTATTGACGTCAGCTATTCTGTAGCATGTTCATCTAGCAGGGATTAGGACACAAAGAAGAGCTTCTCATGCAAAATTCTGTACTTCACTTCTCCATTTGCACTCGTTTTTATTGAGCAGGCTCAATAAAGTCTACTGGGACTGTCATTTCTGCAACCTTTATACAACTGTCACTGATTTCACTGATGGGTGAAGGAGAGCTTGGCAAGAAATGGCCAAGTGTCACAGACAGGGAAAGGGGAGGGCAGAGGACCTGCTGCGGTGTACAGCCACACAGGCCAGCAGGAACTATCATGACACCTGAGGCCTGAGCTGAGATGGATGTGGAAAAAATGGGATCAAGGAGGAAAAAAACAATTAAGGGTGAGTTATTTATTAGGGAGAAGACCGCAGTAGAGAAAAGAGGTACGTGGAGAGCAAAAAAGGAGAGTCAAGAAATGGTAGAAGTAGTAACAGTGGATGAAAATTATTTTAACCAGGGCTGCTTGGGTAACTATCAGGTGGTCATGCCCTTGAGTACTGCAGCCTGTTGTGCTAAATTGGAATGACCAATCAAGCCTGTTGTTCTGAACACATCATGTGTGCTGACCTGCTGGCGTGGTTGGGAGGACTGGGTGGGATGGGCACAGGGGAACATCCAAAGCCCATGGATCAAGCATTCAGTGTTGCCGTTGTGCTGCATGTACCAAGCCTGACAGCCTCAGCCTCTTCCTGACCTTCTCCTCACATGCACACCAGCAGAAGGAAACCCTCTCCCACCAACGCGGTGTCATCTCCCCAAAACGGCTTCAGCTAAATTGATAAAGGCAGTGGCATTTTTCCATTGGCATAGCTTCATATGTATTAGGGACTTTGCCAGGATAATTTCACTGGCTAGGAAAGGATGATTATTTTTAGATGCCTCTACACAACATATGTATGCTGGAAAAATCATCTGAAGTCATTTCACTGCTTGCCTAGTCCCAAAGGAGTTAAAGCCTTCAAATTCAGTAAGTGGAAGACCACATAATGAAACTGAATTGCCCATATTTCTTCACAAAAACGCTACATGAAATTATTGCGTTCTTACATTGAAAACATTATTTTTGTGACAATAGGGACTAGGTGAAAACTAGGCAAAAGTCTCTTCCTTTCAAATAAGTTTTTTCCACTGGTACTGTTCTAAAATAACCCTTAGATCTTTTTTCAGTTCATTTCATAGAGACACAAATTACCTGTAAGTATTACTGCCTTTAGATACTGCACATATTATCCTTAAAAAGTGTATGTAGTGTATTATCCTCACAGATTTCAAATTCAAACACCCCCACTCAGGGTGTAAACTACTGATGCTGACGGGTGAAATAACTAAGGCTTAGTCTTCCAGCAGACAGATGTGCTGCCTTCGGGTGCCAGCTATGCTTCTGAAGTTCGCTTCAAATTATGAAGTGAGATACCACAGAGCAAAAAGAAATCATCTACAGGAGTAAATATCCTCAAAAATAAAAGGAGAGTTCTACAATTCTCAATGAGAGATAGACAAGAAGAGAAAGGGCTTGATCATTAAGGAGAAGACTTAATAAAATCCACAGACCAGCCTGCAGAAAGAAATCTGACTGGCACCACACCAAGACAACTACAGTAGATATAAACCCAGCAACCTCACTAAATATATTAACTGTTACTCATTACAAGGTGTTTTTATTAAAACCTGTTCAATTTTTTCAGAGGTAGTGACTGAACATCCACTGAATAGCACCTCCTGCATTCACAGCACATTTACTACTAAGCAAAGCACCATTCAGTGCTACAAAATGCAAACAGTTGCACAAAGCAGCATAACACTGGAGAATCCACGCTCTCCTAGGAAGAAAGCTGGGATTTGGGATGGTAGTCATTGCCAGCACTTTTCTTGTTTGGTTTAGCTACTAGAATATTTAACAGTACCATACATTCTTTTTAAAATGTTCTCTCAGGAAGAGGGATATTTTATACATAGTGTGTTTTTTAATAGGAATAAGATTTTAAGCTGCTAAACAAAAAGTTCTATTTGTTGGGATTTGTGCATCACTGAAATAGCCCATAGTTTGGAAGTAGATCAACCTACATGCAGTGTCAAAAATCACATTTACAAGCCAAATAATAAACTAAACTGTGTGCTTTTTTGTTGTTACTGCTCTGTGGGGAAAGCTTCTAACATGCAGGTAAACCTTTTTTTTTCCTTAATTATAAACTATTGAAATTCCCAACAAATTTTAAAATAATGAAATCAGATGGAAAGACTTGAACTAAATTAAAATTTTAAAAAATCATGACGACTATATATGTGGAAAATGCCTTTCTGTAATTCTTAGGCAGCAGTAATCACAGTTTTCCAGGTCTTTGATATAAAACTTAGATTTTATTTGGGGCCCAGATATAGCATTTGGCAGCTGTACACAGGAATGATCACAAGTGAAGCTCCTGTTAACAATGATTGTCAGTTCCCTGTTTCAGGTGGGCTGAATGAAGATGACATTCACCTGAAATACTTTGACTTGGCAAAACCAAAAAACCAACATGCAATCTGATCCTAAATCATAACCTGATCCTGTTCCCATTTAAATCAAGAGAATTTTTTTCTACCCACTGCTTATATTCTTTCACAGAAAAGCAGAGCTAGCTCAAGGCAGCAGGCAAGGTAGGCAGCAGCCTAGAGCAGAAAGCTGCCTACACCACCCAGAAGAAGATAAGCAGAGGAGTACAGTACTCATTTGCAATTCCACAGCCCTCACTAGTGCACTGTCTCACAACTCAAATGCACTGACTGAGATCAAGGCCTTCAGATGAAATTCTACCAGGCTATGAGTACCTATTGTCTATAAGTCTCAGCTGCTCTGGAACCGGACAGCTGATTTCTGAAACATTCTTCTGTCTTACAAAATTATTATTACCATGTAAATCGTCTCCTGAAGAAATCTACATTTCTTCATACTCACCAAATGAACCCTCACTTGATGCTGGGAAATGTTTGTTTCTCTCAGTACTTTTTCACAGCTGGTAGATATTTTGTTTTGTTTTGTTCTGTTTTTTAAATTCATGTAAAACAACTCCAGGCTGATTTCAGTTCCACGCTGCACAGATTGCTCACAGAAAAGACATTTTTCTTTTTGTGTTTTCAGAGAATATTTAAATATTTTACATAAAAAGAGAAACAGCTTCATCAGTAATGCCAAGAGACCCCCACTGTGGCCAATGCTACCTACCTAGCAAAGAAGCTCACAGCGAGATCAAATCAGACAAGATGAAAGACTGGAATAGGAAAGCCTCAGTGCTGCAAACCTGATCTGTTGTGCATCAGGCATTTCCTCCTGCTTTCGGGAGACAGGGATGGATATGACTTGCCTGGCTCCAGAACTGAACGCTGTCAGCCCAATTTACCTCAGGGGTAAGACTTCACTTTCACTCCTCTCCAAGTCATCTCTCATTACAGGCAGTGGAAGGGGGTTCATATGTATAAGTGCCATAAGGAACCCCAAGAATTAAGCCTGAAGTTCAGACTCTTGAGAAAGAGGTGTCACAAAGCAAAACCTTCACGCATTTACCCACAAAGGACTCCTGTACTGCACTTAGCTTTTTGATCTCAAATAAAGCCACTGGTCCCTTTACCTCCTTGAAGAAAGGCAGGATAAAGCACATATTCAGTTTGTTAGCCTTTTTTCATCCCCCTCCATATAGACTTCTAACATTCCATCTTCCTTAGATCTTCCTTAAGAGTCAAGAAATATAAGAAATCAGTGGGTGTTTTTAAGCACTTTAGTTGCCAAAGTATGACTTGAATGGTTATAATGTGTGATTCAACTCAAACAAGTCTCTCTCTGCGTTGTCACCATTTCAAGATTACCCAAAAGATTACACTTCCTTAGAGCTGTCTGTATCACCAAATCAGAAACTTCAGATGAAAAGCAGGTATTTGCAAATTCTTAGTCAGAAACTATTGCAAGTATCATTAGCTTTCCAAACCAAAGCACTTAGAAAACAATTTCACCAATACAGAGGAAAATTTAGCAGGAATCCATTGATTAGAAAACATCAGAATTACTATTATTTCATTCAGGGGCTTATGTGATAATAATTTCCTGTTAAAAAGGAGAGAGATTGTTAAAGATGTTGCAAAAGCACTGTCAGGGACTTCAACAAAGAAAAAATATCCTTTGGTGTTGCCAAGAGAACTGGGAACAGTTTTTGGAGGGGAGCGTATTCTGATCTGTTTTCCCACACGGGAATACTTTCCCAAAATAAAGTCAGTGGCAGATTCCCCCTTTAGGGCTTCAGTCTGTTAAAAATGGTCAACCCCCAAACATTTGAATGTCTTCTGATTTACTAATAGAAACCTGCAGTTTCTTCATAATTCCCGTGGCTGGTTGCAAAGGATTTTCATATCAGTATAATGCTACAATACTGCCTATGTGCTAATGCTCTCACTCCTTCTCTATACTGCTATTACAAGTCAGTGTGCTGGTAAGGAAATCTGCGTTTGTTAATCTTGCCAATACTCTGCACCGTGTCATGCACTGCTCATTAGGAACCGCGGGCAACCAGACTGTCTCAGTCGATCAGTTATAAAAGTTACAGGAACCTTTCCCACCTTGCTGGTAATAAAAGACATGAAGTCTGCCAATATCACAATTCTCTTCAGAAGAAGAAAAGCAGCAAGTGCTAATTAAAGAAGGTGCCACAGTAGGCTGTACATTAAACGCCTTTCAGAATGAATACTGGAGTGTGAAGGATGGAAAGTTTGCTTCCTTTTTCCAAGACACATAGCTGAAAGTTAAACACCGAAAAACTTCTCTGAAATAGTACAATCTCCATCTATTTTTCCAATTTCTGTATAGTAATGAAACATCCTTAAGCCTTGTGTTAAGAACTTAATTGCAGCATTCAATGGGCTTTCAGCATTTCAGCAAGTCTAAAGTTTATTCTTTCAATGCAGGAGTCGGCTCCAGTGCAGCAGTGGATTTACTTCATCTGTCCATACAGACATGCTAGCAGGGTGGGTACTGCGGTAATTTGTGAGCAGGATTTGGAGAAGTGCAGGGTGAAGTAGTAAAGGACAGCAATGATTGAAAGGGGTTTCAACTTATAGGGTTTTATATCAATTCTGATATACTAGAGGCTACCTATTGAGACTACTACAGCATGTCCCACATGAGACAAAGTGAACACCTCACCCGTTGGGACTCAGTGAGATTTGCCAGTTGGTATATCTCTCTTGTAAACCCACTCCCATTTGTGCTGTCTTCAAATGCCACACCAACCCTAGGGAATCTCTTAAATTTTTCATCTCTTCCTTTCATTAGAGTGTCTTTCCCAATACAGAGTTCTCTTACTGTAGATTCAACTGTCAGTGTCCTGCTACATCCACAAGCAATGCTGGCGCTTCTTTGCGGCTAACCTTTATGCATTCCATGAGAACTATTATCATGGTATTCCCACTCACCTTATTGCAAAACTAAGCAGCTGTGCTTTGCTAAACCTTTACTTAGAACTCAGGCTTCCCACGCTTTCGGTATTTCTTGATACTCCTGCCAGACTGTCCCTTGTTGCTCACTATCTGTCCTACAGTACTAAACTGCAGTGTGTACTCCACCTGCGACCGCAGCAGGTCAACGCATTTGTATACATATTTTTCAGTCATTACTTAGGGCAATCTACACATTAACTATTCCAGATTATTTTCTCTGAACTAAGCCTGCTTTCAGTAGCTCACCTGGAGTAGCTACTCTGCCTCAAGTTTTAAGCTGATGTTTTACCAAATTAGTATCTTCAGCATACGCGCACATGCAAATGTATTCCCCCATTTCAGACCTGATGTCCAGATGCATCCTGCATAAGATCGTTAAACTTTCAACAGTTCTGCACTTTAGCGACAGCTACCAAAGACAGACAGAGAATGTCAGTGAGCATTTCTGAAAATAAGACTTAGCTTCACAAGACCATCTTTTTCAGCTATCTGGAAGCAATCTAGATTTATTTTTATTGTTGTAATGGACATTTTTATTATTGTAAGGGATTAGATGTCATTACTGTTCACCAAACAACATATTTAAATGAAGTCTTAAATGTTATTTTACGGGATTAATCAACACATCACAGCACCAATTTTCATTCAGAGTGCAGAAAAGGTCAGTATGCAAATTACAATATGCTAAAAATGGATACGCTCTGAGTAATGCCCAATCAAGTTAGTGAAACTACATTCTGAAGATGAAGTTTAGCTTTTTGTTTTACCTCTGATATTTTGAATCTGTTCTACAGACTAATGCAGGATTCAAAATGTCAGGGAGAAAAATGAGAAACTAAGTAACGTAGAAATAACATTTTCTATCATTATGCACAATCTATTTATACAGTAGCAATCTCTGCATTACTTTTTCCATGAAAAAACACATTTGATTATCAATCACAGTTTATTCTGCTTTTCTTCAACTTCAGTCTTTTTCTATTTAAATTTGAGTAAATTTTAAAATTATTTACTAGTTCTATATATGTATTAGATGAACATTAGAACAACATTAGCATAACCTTTTTTTTTTTAATCAGGGAAGCAATGATAATAGCCTTTTAAGGTATTTGAATGCAACTACATAACTCTGAAGAACAGTCTGTCCAGTATGATCTCTAGCCTTTTGTAGGTGACAAAGAATTTTGCAAATTTTTTTGGTTAGAAATTGGGAACTTTTAACATCATATAAAGTCATAAGTGAAACGATCCAAAGACCAATGACTTTCATGAATGCATGATTAGAATATTTTTCTTCTATAGATATTTGAGATCTTCAGATGGAGGGGGAGGGAAAAGCAGAAATCATTATGTGCAGTGTGGGTCCCACACTTCATGTGCAAGTTTGTAACCAAGAGAACAACTGAACTACATATAAAATATGTAACGGTTATTGTACCTACAAAGTACCTATGGCAAACTTGCTCATTTTGCATATTTATGGATATGATACTGGTGCTTAACACCTAACAGACACAAGTTTTGCTGGGTAAAATTGCTCCTGAATAAATACAGGATTTGATAGGAATAGCAGTTGTATGCGCATACATCTGAATACACGCATTCAGAAAATCCTTTGAGACTAACACATTCTGGAATAGAACACAATAGAAGACAGGCACGTTACAGCAAAGTACACATAACTTTCCCCAGCTGAACCAGCTTTATTTATTAAGGAGGGCTTCCGTTCAGCATAAAGCTGCTTACATTTGTAATTTTTCCCAGCCTCAGATTTCATGTAGATAGGGCTTTACTCCTTTCATTTTTCAGATATGCTCTTCATGTTTTTCTTTCTTAATCACCACTAAGAAACTGCTGGATGCAATGTTGTAAAACTTCGAAGTTTTACAACACTGGTAATTAATATTGGAAAAATAGAAAGGAGTAATATTCAAAGCCTATCTTCATTTGTTCTTCATTATTACAAGGTTTCTAGACCATGTTAGAAAAAGAAGCATATAAGGATGGAAAACACTGTGCTGTTATATATGTTTTAAGAATACAGACATGAAAATCTGGCAGAATAAGGACTGCATTACTTGGATGCAGTCCTATGTAGAGTGAAACATGGAGAATACAGCAATTTTCTCTGTTCCCTTCCTAAAAATTCTCAAAGTTTATTTTTGACATATGATGGACATTCAGCTGTTATCTTTATAAAAGCATCTATTAAACACTAGCACTTTTGTCTTCAGTGGCCATAAGTCCACTATGACTGCAATTCTTCTCCTTTAAAAAATAATAACATTTACTGTAACTGAATTCCCTATGCCATCTTATTACTTGGTCACACTCAGTACTGTCAGATCCTTCTACAACTCTTCTCAGTTGACTCAAGCACCTCTAGCAGGCTTTATTATTTCTCTTTTAACCCTTTTTTCCACATGTTGAACCACCCAGATGCTTGGACTGATGTCTTACGGGACTCCCTTGGTAATTTTCCTCCATTGCAAAACTTGATCATTTACTTCTTGTTGCTTCCTAACTTTTAACCTGCTATGAATTCATGACAGGAGTTTCCCTTCCATTGCAGAGCAGCTTTAATTCTTTATAAGCCTTTGGGAAAGAATCTTATCAAAAACTTTTAGAAATCCAAGTAGATTATAGCCAGATCACATTTTTTCCCAAATCATGGCCTGCCTTGGAGAATTGGGTAGGCTTTCAAATTTTGACCTCTCCTTGTTAAGCCAAGCTGTTTAGCCTGCATGATGAACACCACAGTCCTGAATTAGAATTGACTGTCTGTTCCCATTCATTTCATGCTGCAGCACTACACTGTAGCTGTGGTTTGAGAGCACACATCCCGATCAGCTCCCTAAGCATATGTCAGAGTTTGGCTGTCAGAAAATGAAAAGTTATGAATTATGGAAAATTTTTTTTTACAAGATTATTATTACCCATATCCATTTTTTTATTTCCTTTTTTTCTCCACTGCAATAAAAGTGGAGGTGTGGGAGAGAGGAGAAAGCACTCCCAGAGTTCATTGCAAAGGAAGCTAACAAGCCTAATAACAATGGAGCATCCCAAATTGAGGGCTTCAAAGCTCAGAGGTGATTTCAAAGCTTCAGGGGACAGAGGAGAAAGAGATCTCCAATGCAATTCCCTAAGAAAATAAGGTTATTGGAGTGGCTGTTCACCACTCCACCAGCACCTTCCCCCCCTCTGCCCTGTTCTACCTGTTAGATGGTTTTCACTCAGCTCAACAGGGTCAGAAAACGTGCAAGTTCTGGCAAGCGTCATGGCAAGGTGGGAACCAGATGCTGGGGAAGAGAAGCCAGCAGTGCCTCCCTCAAACAGGGAGCTGGAAGGACTGGAAAACTCCTTGGCTGCAACCAGACACCCAGAGCAGGAGTAAGAGGACACTGTGGCGGCACCCAGCCTGGGGGGATGCACAGCACAGCAAGAAGGGAACGGGGGGCAGTGCACGTTTGGTGGGTTTGTGCACAGTTTCTCTCCACATCTGACAAAAATCTTTCCTGCTGATGCTAAATTTTTTGCTGATGTCTCATTAGCCAAAGTCTAAAGAAAACCCAGGTTGGGGAAAACAGGGGTCATGCACACCTTGGACCTGCAGCCTTTCAGAGAAGGTGAAACACAGGTGCAGATAGGGACCCTGGGATATCCAGGCACAGCTGAGGGGTGCAGAGCCACTGACTCCCAGTAGGCAGTGAGCATGTCCTACCCACTGGCTTAGGCAACACCAGGCACCTTACTACGGAACAGTCTGCCAGGATGAAAATAAGGTCATCAGGGAACTGTCTCTTGGGTCTAGCCCAGGCTTACCTAACCCAAGAGGTTTTGAATTGAACTTTTCATTCAGAAAATTCAAATTTTCCATTTAAAATGTCATTGTGACACCCTGTTAACAGAGCTGTAAGGTGTTGCACTTGGTGCTCCTACATAGCTCTAAAGCAATATTGTCACGGTGTGTCTGACACTGGAGCAGTAGGTATGGGCTGATGATTTAATACAGAGCTTCATGTCTAAAGAATTTTGGCTGTCTGGTAAAATGGATAGCAGACATAGGCCAAAGTACAGTTATTCACATGCTGTTTTATGGTTTATTTGTTCTCATGTTATGACATGAGACACAAAGAACACAGCAGAAAGGTTTCTATCTTGAACTGAGAAATGCAGGATTCCTAACACAAGAAGAAAAATTCATGGTGATATTCCCAGAAGTATTGCAGTGCTTATCTTTTGAAATAACTATTCAAATATATTCATAGGTACAGGTATATGTATAGAGACACAGAGACAATCAGAAAAAGCTTATGTCTTTACTCGAGATAACAACTGCAACACACTGAAATTGGTTCACTTGCAACATACTATACCAAACTATGATATCCTTTTAAGTGACAATATTGCTACAAATTCACATTCATCCAAATAAATTATAAACAAATATGTTAGTACTACTAGAAGGGGTGTTTTTTCTAGTTTTATGATAATCATTTTACAATATAATTCTTTGGGATCAATCTTGGTAAAAACACTTTGAATATAAGAGCCACAGCCACCTTTCCTAAAGATGTTTTTCAAGCAAAATCCAGGTTCCCATTCCCTAGATTCTAATGCTGGCAGCCAGTTACTTTTCTGTAACAGGCTGAACAAGATCCCAAATCTGAAAACATACCAAGCTCTAAGAATATTCAGGTCTAGAAATGCATATTCCATGAAAACTTCTAAACTAAACGTCTGCAATTGCATATACATTTTTAAAGAAAGTAAAGGAAAGGTCTGAGTGAATCAAAGTACAGAATTGGAAGTGGAGGGGGAAGGGAAAAGCTTCCCCAAATTGAACTATTATGCACTACAGAATTTTGCATAGACACCGCAAATAGGTAGGTTAGAAAACAAAAGAACATGAAAGAGTTAGAAAGTGAAACAATACAGGTTTAAAGAGCCAAGATTAATCATCTCTCTTTCCTTTGAAAAAGAACATTCCAAAAAAGCATCACCAAAATGAAAGTAAGACACCACAATAAAAAGATGTATTATGTACCAACAAATATTAGTGTTTGAAGAGACATCACAAAAACTGCATCACAGCCTTGAAATAGATATTTAATTCCACAGACAATCCTTAGTTTAACTGGGTACAAAGACCCAGGTTTAGATGTCATTTTCTCTGTTTGGCTCACAAAAAAAGGCATTTGCTTAAAATACTTTTTTTTTTTTTTTTTTTTTTTTTTTGCTGCTGGTAACAAATTCAGAAGAAATAGGGTTATGCTCTTTTTGTACATCAATGCATACCTTTGCTACATTAACCTGAAAGAATTTTTTATTCTGTGTCTTTGAGCTGCATACACAAATATCAGAGAGGCAAATATCATAGATAAAAATGAACCTGGTTTAGAAACAGACTTTTTGCCTCGAAGGACCACAAGGAGAGGTAACTTTTTACTTCGCAAATAAAAAAAAAATATTAAATACTGAAACATTCTTTGAAATGTTAATATTTAATTCTTTAATAGCATCCTCAGAGACTTCACAACTCTCACCTAATTTGAGGGTAATGGGTTACAGCAATTTTTATTGCTGCACTGGACATAATTCTTTTTTTGTGTGCTTTTATGTTATGCCAAAATTGCCTAAGTGCATATGAGTAAGTTTAGGCTGGGGAGGGGAGGGAGGTTGTGGGGTGTGTTGGTTTGTTGTTTTTTTGGGTATTTTTTTTAAGAATGTGTATACATTTAAAGGAATTCTTTTGCGTTCTGCTTCAGTTTTTAACAAGCAGCATTCCTGACCATGCACCGTTTCGCTATCGTTCCTGTCTGTACCCGCTGCATGTGCTCCACAGAACTTTCCAATTTTATTCTTTTTTCTGTAAAACACATTGTATTCTGTATGTAAACCTTACACAGAACTGAAAACAACTCAATGAAATGTCCTCCACAGCCCATCACAGAGCCCTGCTCTGCATATGAGAAGGTGGCAATGATCTGACCCCGGCTAGGCTGTGTTTGCCTCTCCCTGCCTTGTTCCGGCAGAGGAGAGCCCACCAGAAAACTGCTGGCTTCTCTCTTTCAAAAAGCTCTCTAAGTGCCACATCTTGAAAAGCAGAGAGAGGAAACATACATTTAGAAACACATCCACTGGCTGAAGCAAAGCCTGCAAAGCAGCAATGGAGAAAAGAGAAGACTCACCAAGATACATCCTGATGTAGGGGAACAGTTTTGGTAGCAAGTCTCTGCTTCTCTCCTCTTTCCCTTTCTCAGTCCCCCCCACTCCTAATTTCCCCATTTAAGGGAGAAAATAACAAGGCAAAAGACGCCAAGAGACTTTCATGACATAAACAATAAGGCCTTCCTGTGCCAATATTTCCTTTAAAAACACTTGCCAATAAAGCTCCTGGAGGCCAGCAAGAGAAAGAAATGCCGAAACAGCCATGACATGAACTTGGCATATTTTCTGACTCACTCACTTCCCTTGAGACAATCTCTCCAAGAGAATGCTGAAGGATAATGGGAAAAGAAAATTTCTTCCAGCGAGAAGGACCTCAGCTGCCCATGCTATACAAGAAAACTGCCAATTAACTTTATTTCTGTTTACCTACAGCCTTGCTCACACAGCCACCTCTGCTGACATGTTTCCTGACTCACACACTCATGTTTGTATATTCATCTTGCAATCCTGGTGTCTGAGAAAGACAAAGAGATTTAAAAAAAAAACAAACTCTGAGAATCCTCAACTCCAAATAATTTCTGAACAACAGAGAGAATGATCAATAAATGATAAAGGGCAGCCAAACACTTGGCTGCTTCACATATTAAATCCAAATTTCCCTTTTCCTTATTCCTACTATTTATAATCCATAACTTTTTAGTGCTAGACACCCTAGTCTGTAAGACACTAAAAATGCTCATATACCTTGAGATATCTGTAATGAAAGACTGTCAAGATTATTGTGTCTCATCAATCTATCTCATTTTGAGTAATACCATGTTTTCAAAACTAAATGGCATGTTAAGAACCAGAAATTAAAATCTCTTTGGAAATCAGAATCTTACACACACAAACATTCACTCACTCACTCACTCCTGGGATATGGCTGTCCCCCACCTGATGTCCCTCGTGGGCAGGCACATAGGGGTTCAGCTCTCTCCTGTCATCTGTGCCTTTGTCTTCATCACCAGGTCAGGGGACCCTCCCCAGCAGGCTGGAGACCAGCTCCTGTGGGAGAGGACAGGCAGGAGGCAGACCAGTGCTGTACTGATGGCAGGGGGCAACGTAGCTGCTCCTCCACGATGGGGTCGCAGTGGCTCCTGCTTTTCCAAGGGGAGGGGCGGGCAGGCTAAACTTGTGTCTGGCCAGGCTCCGCTCCACCCCGCCGCACTCCTCTCCAACAGCACACTGGGCAGCAAGCCCCCACCCTATTTCAAGACAGACAAAGCAGAAATTGCTGCTTGGGGGNGGGGGGTGGGGGGAGGGTGTGCTGTTTGGTTACCAGTCTCAGTCCTGCAACGCGGAGACAGCACCTCTTCCTTCCACATGTGCCCGATTCAGTGGACCATGCACGGATCCGTCCATCCCTCTATGCGAACCCTGCACCCTGTCGCTTGTGCTCACTCTATTTCTGAGAAGCCAACAAGCACTGCCAAGTGCTCCTCACTTGGCTAAGGGCTCTTACTGTTGCTGGGGTTTCTTTGGTTTTGCATTCAACTCCTTAGATTAGCATCAGGGTATCACATATCAAAATAACCACTAGTGAGGATTTGCTGGCTTGCTCAGAAGAGAGGGCTCACCATACCTAAAGTTGCATAATTTTACTGTAATGTAGTTTGATATCATACATCCCTGGCTTCTACTTTCTAATAACTTGCTTGCTGCTTTAGCACTTGGGCTGATATCACACTCACCAAGTCCCCAGACTCTCCTCTAAGAGCCTGCCTACCCCTGAAGACCTTCAGCAATCATACCTACACCAGTGCCACCAGTCTGGACATATACAGAGTTTTTAAAAATTTTATTAATTTTTTGGGCAATCCCAGCTAGTATGGCTCTTCTGGTAAAATGTATAAATGGTATAGTATCCTATAATGACTACAATCTGTGTTAGGAGTTATCTACTCGCTCACTATCATGACTGCTGGGCACCTTGTCAAGACACACACACAGTGTAAGATTCTTTTTTCTTAGCCATCTTTTTCTGCCCACTTGCAAAGCCAACACTGGTTTGTTTTTAGGTTTGTTTTCATCAAAACCTGAGAAAATATGTGTTTTTTTGTAACACCACTGAGGCAAGCCATCTGTGGTTGGCTGGCAAACTCTGAAATTCAGGGCTGGGGCAGAAATATTTAGGAGTCAAAAAAAGCTGACTTGCTCAAGAAATTAAAGCCCTTCTGACAATCTTCCAGAGAGCCCCTGAGGAAAAGGGAGGGAACCAGAGAGACTCAAGGAAAATGGATGGGAGCCCAGTGTTGAGATTCACGCCAGAATGGTTCCTGGCCAAGAAGGAAGGTTGGCAAGTAGACAAACACAGGCTTTCATAGGCACCATTGTAAACAAGACATTAAAAATATTAATCCATTTAGATTTCAAGCACTGAGATGAGATTTACTTAAGAAGTAGAATTATGCTGGTAATGGCTCCTCAAACATTTCAGCCGAATGTCAAAACTTTTGCTCAACCGTATCGAGTGATAATACAAGGAGCTGTTGACACTACAATATTCAAACATTCAATCGTATGGCAGGGCTGGAAAAACACAGAGGAAGGCAAAGGCATGCAAAAACTCAAGCCCTCTCAAGGAAACGGCATTCACAAATTGTTTTTACCTTTATTTCTACACCAAAATAATAAATTGAAGGGGTGAAATGGTTTTTTAAAACCAAACTTCCTTTCAGAAATCATTTCAAATAAAATGTAAGTTACTTCCACCAAAATACTTTCTTTTCAAGCAGAAACAGTCATTTATAACAGAATGGCTTTCATGTGAAAGGAAGTTTAAGTAAATTTGAAAACCTGTGACTTCTAACAAAGTTTCTTCTCTTGCACTGGAATCAGCATGTCGCCCTTTTTTGGTTTAGAAAACATACACTTGTTCTAAACAATTGAGTATTTTAATTTTCTTTTTAAACATATCAGAAAAGTCACATCTCAGCAAAGCAAACGGGTGTTCAGGAAAACTGAAGTACAGAAATACATGCTTTTTTGGTGCACGTGGGAAGTGTCATGTGACCTTAAGCCTGACGCTGCCAGAAGACTTTTCTTCTACATATTGGTGAGCAGAGTTCACAAGCTCCTCTACCAAGGGGCATGTCAGGGGAGGCCCACAGGGAAGATCAATGCCTTAAACAACGAGAAATATATGAGCTGCAATAACTATATGGGATTCAGTAACTCAGTCAGGAATTGGAAGATTCCTGTATGGGGTTAAAGGAAAGACTAATATTTGTTGAATTAATGAGGTTGATCCTGCAGAGAAGTCCATGTGCACAGCCTGTGCTCGAGAGAGGTTTTTTTTCCCCTCTCAGTACCACTGACAATCATTGTAAAATGCCACACATGGAGGAACTGAGGTATCTCCATTCAGAGCACTAAAAGCATTCTAAAGAAAAGGTTCATATTCTCCATTATCTTCAGTCACTTAAAAAAAAACATTAACTTAGTAAAAAGGATAGGATAGAAAGCATCCCATCTTTTGCAACCTAGCATATACTATACACCCCTCAGAATTATATTTCTTATCAGGTTCCTTAAAAAAAAAGTACAAAAATTAAAAGATAAAATACCCCAAACCACTAAGCTCTTCCTTGCTTGCAACTGTAGCCACTCATAAAATTATCTTAAGATTTCTACAGTATATGAAATGGAAGATCTGATCAAAGGAATACCTCAAAACAAAGTTAAAAAAGGAACAACTTTGTTCTGCTTAGGAGTGAAAAAAAATAGATTAAAGTTTAAAGAATCCAAAATTTTATAACAGTTCAAACATTTAAATGCAAATTAAAGTAGCAACACATGAATTATAGAAATTCTGTAGCACTCCTGATCTTATGAATCATACCATGAAATTTGCTTTCTGCTCTCTCAATGGAACCAAAATGAAATACTGGCATCTCAGGTATTTTGAAATGATACACAAGCAGCACATTTAATACCATTAATTTTAATAAGCTAGCATTCTATCTCAGATGCATGTTTCAAAGTGTTCTAGCTGAAGGTATTTTTATGAAAGCTATTTGCCTATTACATACCGCAACTGGTGCAATTTCACTGTCCAGGGAGGTATTTTCATCCCACGAAAGGAGAAGCCATTAGCAAAACGCTGCTTGGCAAACAGTAGCTCACACACTGAAGCTGCAACATTATCCTGGCTTTCCTACATATTAAGCATAGGACTATGTTCAAAGTAAACATGTGGTCATAATTAAATAATAATTATGACTAACATTTGTGTAACACCATTCATCCAAATAGTTTAAAGCATTAGGTAAATCTGTAAACAAAAGGTCTAATCCTGCACCCTTTACTCACATAATGCCATGCAGTTCAAACGGGCTATGTAGATCTTGTCTACACACAGACCTAATTGTTCTCAATTAACTCCATGTGTTAACACTTATTCCAGTGCGTCTTGTTCCTGTTTAGCTTAATTCTCTCACTGCTTACTACAGGTGAATGTACTGTTTCTACACTCTGACTGATTTAATATCACTTCTACAGACACTTTTGGACACTTTCCTACATGGATCCCACAGGGCTTTTAAAATCTTAATGCAGCCTCACCTCTCCCACATGCTTCTAATAATACAAATATTCTTTTATAGATGAAGAAGTTCATTTGTTGCTACTATGCTTAAGGGACTGACCATCACATCTGACTTGCAACTGTAAACCCAGGACCTACAGTTTCTATTCTCATACCTTAATCACATAAATAGCCTTCTTCATCCATCGTGCTCCAGAGTAAAACCACAGGAAATGGTAAGAACAGGGGAAAATTCTGCAGTTTCTAAAAATAAAATATATTCAGAAGCAGACATGCTCAAACCACTTTTATGCATCTGCAGTACAAACGTCGTCTGTTACAACCAAATCAGTTAGAACCAAATTATCTAACTGCTAAAAAAAAAACCCCAAAACCAAGAACAACTTGTAGACCTTCCTGACAATTTTGCATCAGTCTGCCTTGACAGTCAGGCAACTGGAGAAACATGGGGAAAAATCAGGAATTCTTGAGTCAGATTTCATTTTGGCTCTGCTGTGGACAGCTACTTAACTTCTTCACTTCAACTGCAGTATCTGCAAGTCAAGCCAAATCATCTCTTCCACTTACGGATCTTTTGCAATTCATGAAAATCCCTGTGGTTCTTTGAAGACAGATACTGTTTACTAGTGCTAGCTGCTACTTAGCTTTTAGCATTTTTTTATCTTTTATCTTAAATTTTGCATAGAAGAAAGTCACTGCCACAACCCACTTGCACCACAATTTAGTGCATTTTCCTTCCAATTTTAATTCTCCTTTGCAAGAGATATACTCAATTTTAGCTCCTATATGTATTCCATGCAACTTTGGTATACATCAGAAAACATTTTTTTTTTTTTTTTAGCACCAGACAAAAGCACAAAATGTCATCTCCTACTGAATTGTCAGCAAAGCTCACACTAACATGGCAGTGAAATAGGGTGGGGGTTTCCCCTTAAAATCTTCAGATGGGTTTAGGCATTTCTCTGGTGTGTTCACTCAAAAAAAAAATTCAACAAAACAATAATTGTCTCACCTAAGCACAGTGTGGTTGAACCTGAAAAGAATCTGGTGTTACAACAGCAATCCCTACTACAGAAAAAATCCTGCAACTGTTTATGTACTGTGGAAGGATTTCTCATGAATTTGGAAAAAGCTGCATGGCTGTTAGCTAGTGAAGACACAGCTCTCCTTGTTCACTGATAACACCTACAGCTATGTGCTCTTAATGCTATATATTAGATAGGGTTTGTGGACCCTATATGAGTGAATATTAATGATTTAATCCACTATATGTTAATGGCTTTGTTTTAATAAGCAATGAAAAGGACATGTTATAATAAAGTGCATTGTCTTTATGTGTGAGGGTGGGGTTGGAAAGGTTTGCTTCTCTCTTTAGTTGTACAAGCAGCATCTGTTGGCAGCACAAACAGGAAGCAGGAAGGGGAGTTCTTTCGCTCTGTCCAGCCGAAAAAGCAGTAGAGGTGCTATGCTGTGTCCTGCCAGGACACCCAGAGCAGTGCTCCTACTCAGCCGCACCTCCTCATTTGTTTTTGCAGTGCCTAGGACAGGACTGCAGCAGTATGAGTCAAGCAGTCTCTCTCTCCCTTCCCATGGACCGGATCTTGACAGCTGTGCAGAGACCACGGCTAAACATTGAGCCGAGGCAAAGAAACCAACAGCAACTCCATTCAGAACTAGGCTGTAGTCTCCTCTGTCCCTTATCTGTTGCCCTTGTTCTGGGGTTAGGCCAAAAAGAGCCCATAACCCTGCTGGCAAGAGCACCTCTGGCACTGCTCCTCATCTTCATTTATAACAGGGGCAGGCAGCACAGAGTCCAGGCTGGGGAAAGGATCCTGTGGGAAAATGAGTGTCATGCTGATGGGCACTACAGAGCTGCCTATAAATACAGAGGCTCTCAACACTACCTCTTAGCAAATCTATAATCCTGGAGAATTTGCTTACAGTAAGCTGTAAATCATGCCACGCAGGATACAATTCACTGGTGCACCACTAAGCACAGCACTGGAACAATTCATGTAAGGCTTTGATAGGGGCTTCTCGTGGCACTGAATTCTGGCCATGAGGGCTAAGAAACTATATGAAGTGAAAATGAGCAGTGCATTACAGGAAAGCACACAGGACAAACAGGCTTGGTAGTTTGGACTTCCAGAGCTGCTTATGTGTGAAAAGCAATTATCAGATTTGACACAATGGCAGGCTAGTTCATGCTTTCAATTCCCTTGCAGTGGTAACTGGCATTTGCTTGGAAAGCTTTTATGTTTAATGCTAGAAATCCAGAATTAACTCTGCCTGAGATACAAGGGATGATAGTCAAAATAGCCAAAAATTTTATTTAACATTATCATAGGTTATAAACTGCAGTATCTCAGTAGTGTTCCTATTAGGAAAAACAGCAGCTCCAGAAGATAATAACCATTTTGGGCATCTTAGCTGAATACCCATGAGTCACTGTTGACTAGTAAGTGCATCTAGAGAAGATAAGAAAAAATGTTCAGAAAGCAAAATCAAAACCTTTTCTGGATCTAATTAGGACAATCGAAAGTACAAACTTCAATTTTTCTTTCATTTTTAAAACAGTCCCTTCTTATTGCTATAACTGCCTCTCACTATCACTTCCATCATTTATTTATCACATGACTCACTTATAAACACACTCTGGTACTGTCTGAGTTTATCATACCACTGATTTTAAAATTTCATACACTGCTATTTTGGGGCTCTTGCATCCCTGAAGATGTATACTCCAAATCTCTGCAAGCACAACATGAACACCCCCAAAGTAGACCTTCCTAACATGAAGGTAAATAAAATGCACAGTAAATATGCAACTAATATCAAAGCAATTCTTCAAACCTGACCAAAGCATTGGTTGCATTTAACGCTGAACAACGAACAGGCAGAAGCCACTCTTTTAAGAGAGATGACATTTCTGAGTGTAAAACATAGGAGAGATACTGATGAGATCCTTTTGTTCACTGGCTCTGTTATAGAAAATGACTACAGAGATTTCTACAGATCTCATATCTGAGCAGAGCAGATTACATACTCTTCTCAGTGTAAACTTTGAAGCCTTCCTTGTTCTGGGGTGCAGCAATGAAAAAAAAAATTCTCTGGTGTCCTCAGGCAATTTCTACCTCATTAGGGTGCAGCAGAGGCCGTTGTCGATATAGAAATGGCAATTCTTGGCTATTTGTCTTTGAAGTGTTGTATATCATGACACCTCAAACTTGCACACTGTGACACATCTGATCAGCCTCTTTTTCACTGTATGAGTATACTTCAACTTGAAGCTAATAATAAACTTGCCTCCCATTGAGATACGACTTTTTTTGAAAAAGAAAATGTACATAATCTAGAAAGGAAACCTGAAAATAAGCCCAAATTTTTAAAATATAAAATGCGATTTCCTACCTTATACCTGCATCACCTTCTAATAAATGCCATGCAGCTGTGGGAAGGCATTTTCAGAAGGGAGGAAAGTCCTAGGAAACAAAATGCTTTTAGTAGAATTCTGAATGGTTTCATTGAGTATTTTTAGCCTGGCCTCTCGAGAAGCTCTGCAAACATTTGCAAAACTCTAAAACAGAGCCAGGGTTATGTCACTGTCTTTGGTACAAATAATTTGCTAGGAACTATTTTATTCTGGCACAGGGATATATCAAGAGAGGACGCGTGAACTGGCTTGTTTTCTTTTGGATTAATGTTGTTTGTCAACTGAAGGCTGTCTTTATGTGGAAAGAGCAAGGAGCCAAGAAGTACATTTCACCATGCCAAAATTAAAGGGAGGAGCTCAGAAATAGTCTTTTATTACCTAATTAGTTTTATCAAATGACACAGATCAACTAACAGGAGATAACTAATAGGAAAAAAGGGTCTAATGAAAAAGTAAGTTATCAGCTGGATGCTCTCCAGAAAACAATTATCTCTTTAGGTAAACAAGTACTACTGTTGGGAGGTCAGACACAAAACACAATGAATGGAGGTCTTCTCAGGATACCAGCCCTCAGTGGAGTTGAAATGGATGAAAAAAGTAGTGGGATAAACTACACCGAGAGAAGGGATGACTTGTTATTAAAGAAACTAGTAACTTTAGATAAAATTATTCTGATCTGGCTTATAGATATTACACCAGCTGGTTGTTTTTTGTTTGTTTGTTTGTTTTAAACACAAATCAAGAACAGCTTGCCAGATTAATATCTCTATTCAAAATGAAAATTAGGACTACAATAAGAACAGCCACATTCACCTACTCAAGAACAAATTACCAGAGTAAGTTTTTTACAGCTCATGAGGAAAATGGCAGTTCACAGATCTTATTTTATCTTGACTGCCCTCCTAAGACTGGAAAGAATTATCACAAAAAGAAATATATAATTTTAGATTATATTCTGCTTTATCCAGAATAACCAAATGTAGTATCTGGAAGGTCACATGTACTTACATTTCCTTTCCATTACTTTCACAGTTGCATGAACTAAACTAGTCAAACAATTCAAACTCATGTGGCTCACCTTCAGATTACATCAACTTTTAATTCATATTTTCATGTTTCCCATTATTATTTGCTTACCTAGTATATACTTAAAATATGAAAAACTTATCCAATTATTTTAGCTAGTAAAATGACACCAGATACATGTAACAGCAGAAAGACATTTAAGAAGCCTTGCTTAAAAAAAAAAACAAAAAAACAAAAATGAGAATTTAATTGACTAAAGACTTGTGCCCCCCAGCAGCTTGAAGAGAAGCAACATTGATTTTTACAAACATTCTTTGAAAATTGGAAGTCATGCAACAGCATAGTTTTATTATGCTATTCTTTCTCTTCATCTTCCCCCTCATCCATCCTCAGTTAATTTGAAAACATACAGAGCAAAGAATTTATGGGAAAACGCTCTGTCTCTTGGGATTCTGCAGTTCTACCTTTACTGCAGAGCTGTGGGGACCAGAGGAAAATTTCATATATACTTACATATATACATGGCTGTAGCCAGGACTTCTAGATGCAGAACTATGAAAGGAACCTAAAAATCAGTCACTCTAAGTGGAAATACCGACCACTGCTATCCCAGAACTATGTCAAGAGCGGGCATAAGATGTTAATGAGGACTTGGCATGTCCTGGAAAGGGTTGAGTAGCACTACTGGGAAAGAACAGTCCTGTTAGCATGCTTTTCCCTGCCTGGAAATGCTGAGTTACAGACCAAGTCCTAGTTCAGTTAAAGCGTCTTGATGAGCCTGCATCCAGCTGAGAGCACCTGCAGCGACAGAGGCTTCATCCTAGACTTAAGTTGCTCATCCAGACTGTCACAACCCTCTCCAGGGGAGTCCTGACACTCCCATCAGCCTGCAAATGGAACAGGTATCACCATTCCTTTGTGCCTCAATGAACTTAGTGGAGTATTGGATTTTGGGGACTCTACAGTAAGATAGTCCAGGAAAAATAAAAGAGAAAAGAAAGAGAGAGCACATTACAAGAATGCAAATCAGTGAGCTCATCCAGGCACAAATAGAAAGCAGATTTAGTTGAGGAATGAAATAACTAGTGGATGAATTTATTTCATCTGCCATCCACCTTTAAAGCCCTGCGAAGAAAAGACTGTAAGATTCATGGCCTTCACAAGATTCCAACTGACTCCACAAAGAGTAGGGATTCTCTGCCAAAAACAGCCAGTCTCCACTTTCCTCCAGAGAGTCAGTCCTTGGCAGGCAAACCTTAATCACTGCAATATCCAGGCCTGCACATGGATGAGGTCACTGGCCATGATCAGCACATCAGCATGTGTGGTACAGATCTCCATGCATATGAGAGCCAGCTTCTCTCTAATGTGTGACCATCCTTCATTCCCACAGAACAGGGCACTACCACTGCACTCTTTTCTTCTCTCCCTGCCCCACCACTGCCTCCTTCTTGTTATTTTTTCTATTATTTCCCCTTACAGTGGAACTGACTGCAAGGCATGGTGCCATCGTACTGCAGCAAAATCCTCCTTGCCTCTGCCCGCCTTGGAAACACTGAGAGAGGAGGAAAAAAATGGCCAAGCCATGACAGTGAGCAGGTCCAGAAAAGTAACCGCTGCCATTCTCACCATGATCACCTGGATATTCAGTCAACCATCTTCCTCCTTCCAAAAGAACTTGCCTGAACAACAAATTACCATTTTAACTGCACATCCTTTCTCTCACAAAAGGTTTCTAGCAGGCTTTGATCATATGTGCTGTGCACAGAGGCTGAATTTCAAAATGTTTTGCTTACTCTTTTTCTTTTAACCCTTTCCCTCCTGTGTCCCTTAAGCAGCAAGTACCTACTGTATCTATCAGAGAACTAAGTAGCAGAGATTTCCTGTACTCAAATTCCAAAATCCAACTTTTTAATGCTGGGCCATTCAATTTTATACAGCTCTACCTATAGCATTGTGAGAAGACTCTTCCCATAAATGGGTATACATCCCAAGGTGCAGCCAGAGCAACCTCCTGAGATCATCATTCCTCCACGCCTACAGCATTCCTGCAGACAGCTCCTCTGAAAATTATAAGCTTTAAGGCAATGCTCTCTGCACACCACCTTCCTTCTTTGTGTCTCCCTGGGAAGGTTCAGCCTTCCTGCCCCAGCACACCTAACATCAGACTTCTTCCAGTGGCACAACGTGAACCCATCAAAACAAACAAGCTGAAGGAAAGGTGTTCATGCTTACTGCTTCTTTTCCATAGCACACTGGCATTTTCAGTCTGGTTCTAGCAGTACTGAGGCTAGATGCACTGCATCGCCAACTCATAGTAACAGTAAATACCAAGACTTCTCCACAGGGACTGAGTTGCTTCGGGAAGCATACCTCAATATAGGAAAAATATTATTATAAGGTATCTGGGCAAGAGAGACCATCCAAACAAAAAAGCCTCACTTGACCAGATCACTGACCTTGCCCAGGAATGCAGGTACTGTACACCGGAAGAAAGTTATCTGTGCTCAAGCTGCAGTTAACGCCCAGATTCATAAGCTGTTTTCCACAAGAAAAAGCTGTATGTAAGGTCAGAAGGCAATAAATCATGCTGCATAATGGATCAGCTTATTGTTTAGGACACACACACACAGAAATATCAAAGGTTTTTTGAAATTAACAGTGAGTGATTATGTGAGGCAAATGTACTGAAAACAGAACAGAGTCTCTGTAGCTAGGGGTAGAGAATATTCAGCCAAAGGCTTCCTTTGACTCCCACTGTGAACAACTTGGTATGGAAATAAACAAAATGATGTATTAGAAGAATGAAGACTTAAGGCTTTCCACTAACTTTATTGTTTTTCTGAACCATTAATTGCTAGACAGCTTTCTATGTCACAATAGCATTTCAATTACTGAGCTTTTATATGCTAAATTCACTGTACATTTTTGGGCATGGGCAAAAATTTTCTAATTATTCAAACATGTCTAATAGGAACAGTTATAAAGGACAACTGAGCAGTTGGTCTTCCATTTGCTGTTATAAAATGCAATCTATGCAAACAGATGATAAGCAATTAACAGGTTTAACAACACATGCGATTAGCTGCAGTCATATTTAGATAGACTGATTCTTATGCACATTAAGTGGATTATTTAATTAAGTGATATGCATTTCAGCAGAATACACTGGATGAGAGTATGTGCAAGTTGCATGCATGTTGAAAAGAAAGTGTTCTTGCGAATTCAATACACATAGGTGGGAACTGTGACATAGACTGTTACTAAGGATTATCCAATACTTCCCATAAAATCTGATTTGCACTTGCTTATAATTTTGTCAGACTAATTGTTTGGACTGAAACTTTTCACGTTGGATGTGTGCTTCAGGACATTTTTTTTTTTAATGTTAACCAAAATGGTTTAATTATTTTCAAGATAAAAGCCAGGAAAAAAAAAAAGACATTGTTTCACAAGTGAAAAAATATTATCTGGTACCTCCTCCTTCAAGAATTCAAATATCCCTTTTCTTTTAAACAGGCAGAAAATGCATTTTAGTCAGGGAAGTGGCTCTTGCCAGGCCAGTTAAAACCAGTTCAAATCTGATAACACTCCAAACCTCTGCAAATTTGTGAGAAGTGCTGGATATTTGGTTTAATTCCAGGTACCACTGACAAGTGCCATCCCCCTGCCATTGCTGCTGTCCATCCTGCAGCCCAGGATGGAGGTCAGGTGGCACCAAGAGCAGGACCAGGCTGACCCACCCTCCATCAGGGAAAACCTGCTGGAAAGAGGAGGAGAAAGAAGGTATATCTGGCCCATACAGACTACTTACGCAGAAGAAGAGAGTAGGATCTCCTGAAGAAGAGGTTAAAAAGAAGAGGATTTAGCTGACTGAAGTGACCTGGATAATGCGTTTATGAAGAAAAAAACCCAGCCAGACAAGGTCACGGGTGGGGTACAGTGCTTGACTTTGCAAACTCTGTATGTTACATGTGTGCAGCACTTAAGTAAGAATAAAATGCACTTAAAAGGATATAATAACTTGATAACTCAGGAAGGTACAACTCAAAGCTAATGTTCTCAGATACTGACTATAACATGCTGCTCCTAAATATTTAGGCCACTCCATGCAGGTATACTGTTATTGAGACACCAAGCACACCCATAACTGCAGTCAGAAATAAACCTGTTTATCAGGACAAGATCCCTCTTTTTAAAGCATATATAAAAATACATCCCTGTTTCCATGATTAGAAATGCATACATAAAAAAAATGAGAAACATGATTTGAAGTACCTCCAACAGCAATCAGCTGGATAGTTCTTACTGAGTTTTTTAAGGAAACATGCCTTGGAAAATCTTTCCTGTTTCCTTACAAATCCAGCTCTATGCAACTTCATTTCATCAGTCCTGGGGAGGGGACACAGGAGCTACAAATCATGACTGAGAACAAAACATTAAAACAAAACCCTTTGGCAAGTCAAACAGTGTGTTTACTCTATAGCTACCGTGTAGGCTGATGCACACCTCCTTAGGCACCCAGTCATACTAGCAGCAGAGAAGTCTGTGGGGGCACAATCCCCACGTCTCTGCCTCCGGAGCAGCTATAGCTCAGACCAAGCTCCGTTGTGTTTGCTCCACTACAGCTGTGACATGCCAGCACTCAGGGTCACCCTGCCAGAGGGCAGTGGGCAAGGATAGGGCAGTCCTGAACTGCTGTCCTCTGCAGGCAGGAAAGTGGGATGGGAAATTTGCCTCAGCACAGGAGAATTTCTGATAGTGATTTTTGATCAGCAGCCAAGTGTTGGTTAACCATTGACCTTCCTTGTGTTTATTGCTCAATATAGAGAGGGCATTGCACGTGCAACTACACCACAGTCCAGAGTCAAAATGGAACAAAGTAAGGCAGAAATTTTCTTTGACTGGGGGTTCAAGGTTGTATCCAAAGATTAGTCTTAGAAATATATCATTTTTTTCTTTCAATCGTCAGCTCACTTTCTATGCAGTTCAGCTGTTCTCATTTCAGCAGTGAATTACACCTTCCGTAACTAGCTGATTATGTGATGAATTAGTCTTAAAGGCAGAAGATGAAAAGCAGTGTTGGCTGTGCACTTGGACCCTGCTTTTCTTCCTACCCCTACAATACTATTTATTCCCACAGATAGAAACTTCAATACTAATTTATGGCAACACTATTTTCATGGATTATGTGCTTATTAATGCTAACTTTCCTTCTGCGAAGAAAATCACCTTCTCCCAGGAGGGAGAAGATTTGCAATTTCATAGTAAGTGCAGCATCTCTTAAGTAGTTCTAATTTTAACAGGATGAAGTACATTTTGTTTTGCAAGGACGATGGAACCATTACACAGCATAGCGCTGCAACCTTTTCAGAATGCAACTATTTCCTTAGATAGAAGAAAAACAGATCTCATTTTTGGTGAATTTTTATTTTCTTATTATTTAAGAATACAGACATATAGGGACTTTGCATACTGTGCATTTAAGAAGACAAATATATAAAACCAAGAGACTCAGAAAAGTTAGGACCTTGAATAATTTTCTTCCATCATTGTAGTATAAACTATTAGTTAACATTTGAAGAATTTTGGCGATGAAAAGGAACACAAGTGAAACTTCACAAGAGATGTATTTGTCAAAGACAGATGATCTACTCTCCGGGTCCCACTTCTCCATTGTATAAAACTATTTCCAGTAGTACTGGCTGATGTGGCTTATGCTCCCAATAATGTGGCAGAAAAGTGGCCTTGGTGGATACACAGGTTGTCCTCCCCTCCAATTCTAGATGCGTTCAGTCTTAATACTTGTAATTGTGATTATTTCTTCCCTGCAAAATTAACTCTAGACATAGTAGAGGAATTAAAATATAACTTATACAGCAACTTCTTGATTTATATTTGATCTAATTGCTAAACTGCCTACTAGAAACTTGCTAGATCTGGCCCAAAAGTCACCATCAACAAACTATGACAAAATGTGTGGTGGAGCACATAAAGAGAAAAGAATTGCCTCAGAAAAGCAACACAAAGCACCAAGTGAATCGGAAAGAGAATGTGAAAGGCAGAGGGCATGCACTGTAGCTCTTTCATGCTCTGGTTGGTTTTAGTAAGCTTGATTTATGTATAATTAACCATTTTTTCCCCTGCAAACAATTTCATTCGAAGCTGTGCTATCATTTTTACCCCCCACCCTCCTGCCACAGCCACATAAAGCAGTCCAGCTTAACATGGTGACAACTGAAACACATTGCCACAGCAAGACTCCCAACTCTCTATATTTGCATAAAATCCCACTCTCTCGTCTCCCTCCTGCTCCTCCTATCATCACAAGAATGAAAGAAATTCATAAACTGTAACTCTCAGTCTAATAGAACCTTGGCCAAAATTCAAGCTTGATAATTAATTGCATTCTGTCTCTCCAAATTCCCACACTAGGCTGACTAAAAGAAATAACTCTTCTTTCCCCCCCCAAAGAACAATGTTTTATATGGCTAATGGACACAGCAATTCACCTCTGAGAGAGCCGGGAAGTTAACTGGAAAGAAGCAAGAGATACTTATAATACTTGGATAAGACAACGGCAGCAGATGAAAGAGTATTGTAGTAAGTTTTAAGTGTATGTCAACACAAAAGCTAAATCATAGTTCTCTAAATACCCTGTCATCAGAGAATAAAAACACAGACAATCATACAGGACTGGCAGCTGTGAGGACTTGGTGTCTGAGGGACGATAACACAAGCGGAATGATTTGGGATAGGAGGGTATTTGAGACAATTCAGGCATGGTTATGAAAAGCTGATAAATCAGTAAGGTAAAATACATTTAAATATAGCACCAGATCTCAATAAAATACAGAAGACATCCAAACCATTTCAGTCTGAAGAATATGAAGCATTAACACTATACCATGGTCTTAGACAGCCATAAAACAAATCACTACCTCATGCCACTATTCAGTAAATTACCAATATATCAAGAGAAGGAAAACTATTATGATACCTGTACTGTGCATAACATGAACCACTCATCGTATGGGGATTGTAATTGGAATTTTCTTCTGAGGCTGACATATGAACCCTATAACCTTAAGCAGCACTCTCACAAGATTTTATTTATTGAGTATTTCACATGTATTTGTAAAGGACTTAATTAACTTCTTTCCCTTCTGGGACAAAAGGGTGTGCATCATCACAGAAAAAAATCCCAAGGCAGGGCTGGCATGAACGGTCTTGCTAACGCTGCATGTATTTCACACTGACAAAACCCAGTGCAATTCTTTCTAAATGCTGAAGATATCATCAATAAAACCTGTGTTGTTCTCTGTGTCTGCTGTCTTTTGATGCCCACGTCAGTGTTTTTATAGATGCCATGTAACCTAGAGGTTGTATCCATTCAAGAACAAGACATTAATATATGGTGATAAACTATTTTTACATTTGTCATATTACTATGGAGAATATATGCAGTGGATGTTGCCAAAAGCATAGGATTGTTCTCCATTTACCAGATGGTAAATCTAGATCCTGTTTCTGTTTAGTTTAGGTTTCTAAAAACTCTTCAAGTTCTAAATGAGAAACAGGGTAATTTCAATCCAGGTTCAGTTGAAAGCTAGTATTTGAACAACTACTTCAACTCCCATCCAATTCTTCATTCATTCCACTCATATTCAATCTGTAGGGCATAAAACCTCCAATATTATTATACAAATAAGGTCCAGGATACTACAAGTATAACATCCACTGCCTACTGCACTCATGTGCTGAGGCATGTGAGAGGAAGAGAAGGGGCAGAGACTGATCTCTTCTCTGTGGTGACCAGTGACAGGACCCAAGGGAATGGCCTGAGATTGTGTCAGGGGAGGTTTTAGGTTGAATATTAGAAAGAGGTTCTTCACCCAGAGGTTGGTTGGGCACTGGAACAGGCTCCCCAGGGATGCGGTCACAAGCACCAAGCCTGACAGAGTTCAAGAAGAGTTTGGACAATACTCTTGGGCACATGGTGTGACTCTTGGGGATGGTCCTGTGCAAGGCTAGGAGCTGAACTCAATGATCCTTGCGGGTCCCTTCCAACTCATCAGATTCTGTGATTCAGTGAGATTTACTGCAAGCAGTTCAGGCACCTAAGGCTTGGAACCCTACCCCGGTATCAACACCACACGGACTGGGCAGAGACACAAGAAAACAGATCAGGTAGAATAATTAGTATCATCAGTTTTCCAAAACAAATCAATCTTGTTCAGTACCAGAAATGCTGGGTCATTACATAATGGCTGAGAGAAGCAATAAAAAAATCAAACATTTCTGAGCGTAGAAATGGTAAGCAAAATGTTTGTATGAGTGTTTCATTTATTATACTTGATGACTTGTTAGTAAGTATAGAGTTTAATTATGCAAGAAAAAATATTTCAGTAGTTTTGTATCTTTGTGCTTTAGATTTCAAAAAAAACTCCAAGCCAATAACATATGTACAAACTTGTACATATTTAATATATAAAAGTATCAAACATTCTGTGCATGCAAACACACATAAAAACTATGACAAACAAATGCTTGTCTAAATATACTATTTTCTATTTCAAAGTGGAAAGGATAGAGCCATCAGACAAAGATTACCTCTACACCAGTGTTTGCTTTAAACTGGACTATGTTCTAGAACTATCACCCCCAACGTGTATTGGAATTTTTCACATCTCCAGTAAACAGGTAGCATGAGTTAATTCCTATCTTTTGTGCAGCTAAAATGTAATTTCACCAATCTAGGTGCAATTATTTTCAATTTATACATATGACAATCAAGGAAATGCAATATAATAAAAAGGGTATTTAACTTATTTTTCACTCAAGTTTAGACATCCCAATGCCTTTTCTTGTTGTGGTAGGTGTATATTTATTGTATATCATCATTTGATTTAGAATGGATTATCACACAACACTCTGATCATCAATATTATAGTTTTCTTGCTTTCTCCTTATTATTCTCACACAGGGAAGATCTGCAGTACACAATAAAATAGCTCTAATACTGTTGCAGTGTCAAAACTAATGGAAAGCACCACAAATCCCAATACTGTAAATCATGCTTCCTTCCTCCTCTTGGTCACAAAATGTAACTACAGCTGAATCCAAGCTCAACGCACAGATTGTTCTCTTGGTGTTTTGCATGGGCATCGAGCCTTTTATCTACAGATCCTAACAGTCCTTAGAAGTTTGAATTTCGATCTGCAGACTCACAACACACAGCTAAGATATAATACAGAATAGATTATATGTATACAGAAGATATAATACAGAAAAGATAGAATACAGAAATAGATTAGCTGCCTATCACTGCATCAGGGCACACAAAAGAAGTGCTTTACTTGACATGTTATTCCCACTTTGAAGACGATTCATATATCTGCTTTTTCAGACGATGCACTTAGCCCCCTCACCCTCATCCGGCAGCTCAGACAGATCCCAAGGGGAATTTATGCTCCTATACTCATGATGATCAAAATAGTCTCAAAATAAAGTGAAGAAGTTGTTAATTCACCAAGCTACCCTTAAGCTCTAGCTGGGTATTCTGAGCAGGAGGAAGAGACAGACAACAGCAGCAATATATGGACTTCCTCGAACAAAGGTGTTTAGGGTAAGTCTGCTCAGGATCAGACCCCTATTCTCAGGGCTTGTGCCTTCTACAGAGGGGCAAATCCCGTTTATCAGCTCTCATCCAGGTGGCCTCTTAGGAATGTTGGACTTTTCCAAATAATGCATGTAAAAGAATGAGGGATTCGATTATCATTTAACATGTTATGCAGGCTACACCTCTTAAATGATCAAGTCATACATAGATCCTGAATATACAGACACAAAATAGATATACTGTATAGAATATACAGACACAATATAGATATACTGTATAGATATAGTCACAATATAGATACACATCTACTGATCCTGACTGACTGATCTTCACCTTCAACACATATCCCAAATCAATGTAGCACCCAGGACTTTCTGTAGTGGTTCTCTCAGCATCTTTGAAGTCTTCAGTCACAGGTGCTAATTCTTCCCAGAGCTGGTGACAACCCCTGAAATGCCTCATGCACTTGAGGAACAAAGACCAAACTACAGCATATCTTTTGGGTCTTAGAAAAACTTTTCCTAACTATTTAATGCAATATAACTGTCTCCTTGCAATGCCTCTTTTTTTAAATTCAGTAACAGTAATCATGGAGGTTATAGCATTTGAGCTTAATTTTTTTCAGCTCTTTACAAGCTTCACCAAACACTAAAGATTCTCTACCTTTCTCTGAAGGTCATGGACTCCAAATGAATATGGTGATAATTAGGACAATACTACAAAGCATTAATCTGAAATAAAGACTGAGACTTTAAAACTTTGTAAGGAAATGTGTAAAAAAAGCCCAAAAACTCACAAAGCTAATTATGAAATTCATTACTGTAAAATGGCCAGTCTGCTTTTCTAAGATTTCCAGAACATCTGAGACATTGCTGAATCTTAGCAACTTAACTAGCAACAGTCTGATGTAAGTGATACGGGTCGGATTAAAAAGCTTTCTTGATTTCAAAGAATATACTAGAACATCACCTGGAAAAGTGACTCTTTGGTAATGCAAGCCTACTGATGATTTTCATTTACTACATATAATGTGTATGATTCAGTTCTCCATTTCCCCATTAATTTTATATCCTTTGTCATGGACTGTTGCTGGTTACCCTGACTGGCTGGTACCAGTATAAAGCAAGAAGAGAATCAGTTTTGCAGATTTTAAGTCCAAGATGGCTAGTAATAAAAGAAAATATATGAACATCTGGATTAAGAATATCTTGAACAGGAACTTAAAAATGGCTCACACAATGAAGCCAATAAATTGCAGAATTACTGAACATTACATACATTACAGAAATTCTGCTTATATTTTGTTTTATTGACATGGTAAATTACCAGCCTTGTTCACTGTAACACATACTTTAAAATATCTGCTCAGATTTATCAGCATAACTGGATTTATTACACACATGTAGACACCTGCTTTATAAAACATATCAACTGTGCCAAAAGGACCACGCTGAAATCCTCTGGCTCTCATCCAAGGGGAAATGCATTGAAAGAATCACTGAACTGCCCTAAGAAGCCTCTAGTTGTTAATGAAGAGATCACCAGCCAAAGCAGAAAATACTTTATGATTTGCTAATCTCCATGTCAAAAAGATTAAAAAAAATTTACTATATTTTGGTCATTTGGCCATTATTACACAAGATAAAGACCAAGACTAAGAATTCTTTTCTTGTGAGAAGTGACTGGTATCTTTACTGTCACCCTAGTTCCTTTTTGCATAAACACTTAAGTTTTATTTAAAATAGAGGCAAAAGGCAAAAGGATGAAAATGGAAAAAATCCCACATCCTCATATGAATTTAAATAACACAAGACTTACCACTCTCCTGACGGAAAGTAAAAGTTTTTATGACTGCCTATTTCCAAGTACCACCCCAACATTAGGGGGTATCTCCCCCAGAGATACCTTTCCTTCTGGGGCCACTGCTGGAGGCCAAGCGGGACACCCTTTGCGCCATCTCAAGTATCACTGGGCATCAGGATGTTGGCAGCTGAACCTAGATGTTAATTACATTCCCAAACATGAGGCTGCAATCAATCAAAGGCACGCTTCATGATTCAGCTTTGGTGTTGAAAAGCCTTCTCTGTCAGGAGTTTTGCAGGAGTAGTTAATGGCAGTAACCCCTGGGGGATTCCACACACACCACATCACCAGATTAAAGGATGCTTCCAAAACATTTCTGTGACTCTGCCTACCAAGACACCTGTCTGGATGATTGCACACTTTGGTGCTTTTGTAAATGGGCTTGCCGCTATCTTTCTAAGCACAATATTCCAATAAATCAAAAGTTCAAAAACTGCATTCAGTTTGCTTTTACTTGTTCTGAAACCTTCTGACAGGTAAAGTTTTGATTCAGGTCATCTCTATGGCGTGCAGATGACAATCCATCAGATAAATTTCAAAGTCTTCTTCACCTTTGAAGGTCAGTTACTCCAGCTCTACAGCCAAGCTCTTGCACTAAGCCAAAAATTCCGTAAGAAATTTTCAGTGATTAAGAAGAGTGTATACATGCAGAAGAGTTCATAAAGTTATTTCTTGGACAAACTAGTTGGAACAGCCCGTCTTCTCATTTGCAACTCTAAATATTTCACCCGTATGGTACTTTCACATGTTCCAAGTCAGCATTATTCAGATAGAAGAATACAGGGAAATACAGCCTTATTATGGTGTGGTGAATTGGACTTTACTACATCTTCTTCTGGTAAAGGCAAAAAATGATGCTAGGCATTCAGAAATTGTGTCAACAATGTTGTTACGCTGAATACTGAGGAAATAGATTTCTCTGTAGAAGTTCATGAGCATGGAAATACATTTTGATTCCTAGTAAACATGAAGATGCTTTGTTTATGTAGTACTGAGCTGAACAATGGACCAATTCAGTCTCAGGGCAAGACTGATTTCCAGAGGTCTTGAGAACAAACACTTCAGTACACAAGTACTTTGAGGGCTCAGTGTACGGGAGGAATAACCCGAAACCCAGTAAAAATTGGGGAAGGAAGAAAAGACACCCTGGGGGTATAGTTATTGTGGGGCATTGACAAAAAAATGAGAAATGGAAAAGATGTTTTTGGATAAAGCATGCATGTGTGTAAGAAAGCTCCTCTAAATAGTCCTAAAATAGTTTCAGTGGTAGCGCTTTTTTTTTCTTTAATCCGCCACATGAAGAAAATGAATCTCTCTTTCCTCAACGTTTGTGAAGATCTTAAAGAGCAAATTTTGATACAAATCAACTGACTACTATAAAGAAACATTGTTACATATTGACCACTGAATGGTCGACAGATAGCAGTGACATATCTCTAATAATGATATGCTTTAACCTTAGGCAAATAATTCCAGATTTTCTTTTTTTTTTTTTTTCTTTTTTACAGTGTTCACAGAGGAAATCATTACTGATCTAGATAAATATTTCAAAGTTTGGTTCAGTTAAGAGTTTTACTTAGATTTTAGACTTCATTTTGCTTTTAGGCTAATTTATCTTATTCTCCTCCTTTCTTTTCCGTAATAAGGCTGTATATTGCAATTTCATGTCCTTTCCTATAAAATAATTAATAAAAAAAGAAAGAGGAAAAAAAGAAGCCTGCTATGGTAGTAAAAGAGAAAATATGAGCAGACTGCCTTGCTAGATCACTTTAGAAAGCTACAATACAAGAATGAAATAGTACCATTATTAACAAATTTAGTAATGAATAATCGCAGGTCTAAGAATTATCATTATCTGCTTGTGATTGAGCTAACAAGTAGGAGTACAATACATCTCATTTATGAATGGCACTGTCACACAGTTTAAGAAAATATTTTCATGTGAGTGTTCAAGATTTTTGTGGAAACTGGAAATGGGAGGGTTTTCCTGTCAAGATTTTTGCTCTGTTGTGTACATGCAGTAATAGTGTTAGTAGTTCTGCTGAAGAGTTTCAAATCTGGTATTTGCTATAAAACTTCAAATGCAAATCTGTGAACTTCTCAAAACATACAAAGAAATAGGAAAACTGAAACTTGATACTCCAGGGATATCTTTTCCTATCCTAACATTGCACCTTACACATATCATTATAGCCACAATATAATTACTGCTCATTTTGCACTTTTACAAGTGGGAGATAATGTCAGAAGTCAGCATTCCTCACTCCCAATATATTTTCTGACATTCAGAATGCTTATAACCCATGTAAGATCCTTAGGGCTTCCTCCAGCTTATTCATGTAGTAAAAACTTAGTTACTTGGTTTAATAGGTATTCATGTTGTAAAAACTACATGAATACCTATTAAACCAAGTAACTAAGTTCTGATCAGAACAAAGGTTTTATACATTTTAATAGAAATTTATACAATTTCATAGAAACCAGATTTTTTTTTTAAATGAAACTGTCAAAAGTTCACTGACAATAGACTTCTACAGTTAATTTTTTTCCTTTCATTCCAAAAATAATGTTTTGCACTAAATAACAAGATAATACTACGCTAATCTGCATTACTCAGTTAATTTACTTAGAGCTGTTCAGCTTTTTATTGTGCACTCGATCTGCATCTTCATGGCTATCCAAGAGTCATGCACAATCTTGACACCTAGAAATGGTGAATCCACTCTCCAAAATACTGGGAAAAAACCAGCAAGATGTGCCACATTTCCAACAGCATCTGGGAAACGTTATGTAGTCACAGCAATTTAAATAGCCCTGATCTAGATGTGTGGAAAAGGCAATCAGTAAACACTGATTCTTTAACCATTTAGGAAAAAAAAAATACTATTGTGTTCCCATTTAATCTAATTTTTACATAGATCAGTCTCAAAAAAATTATCTCCATTTCAGCAAAATCAATTTGATTACGTGCATGATGAAGTGAAAGCATTTTTGTCAGCTGCAACTGAAATGGCTGAAATCCAAATACCTTCAGAGATCGCTAAAAACTTCAGTAAAAAATTCTATTTTTATATTCAATTACCTGGCAAGTATCTCAAGAGTAATAGTAGTATATTTCTTGCTATAGGATGCAGAAAATTTAGATCTGTATAACACTATAAAAAATCATGTGTATAATTATTACCATATACATCACAAAGTAGCTTTCAGATCACTGAAAATTTTTATTAAAATAATGAAATTGCTGGTAGAAGTGCCAACAGATAACAATGTAACGTTACCCTACTGATGTATAATTTGAATGCTACGCAACCAAAAGAAATCTGTCATAACACTCCACACAATACAGAATAGTCAAATGCTTTATTCTTCCTGTCAAACAATTAACTGCTGCTTTTTTAGATCTGCAAGTGAGCATATAAATATTATGCTAACTTGCAACAAAATGATCTGGAATTCAAACTTGCATTCACAGCTAACAAACATAACTTAAACAATCTTCTCCTGTAGAATACATAGTAAGTAATTAATTGAGGAAAAAATTAAAAATCACATGCCCAAGGTAGAGGACAATCTTTATATTGCTTGCATTGTAGTTATTTTAGCCTTGTTCACCTTTTATGAAACAGTACAGCTTCAAATGAAAACATCAGGAAGCCTCTGAGCTTCAAGAATAGAAGTTAGCATCAAGGAATTAAGCACAAATGCAGTATTTTAGTTTCAGATGTGCTTTGCAAGAATTGAGTTTGCTCTGTGTTTTTATTACAAGCTGCTGACACCCTCCATAGGAAACACAGTTATTTTCAACTACTCCTGCAGGCAACAGCTCTGGTGATTCCCTCTGAGGTGCTGCTCCTGCACTGGGATGGCCTCTCCCTTTTCTCAAAAGGAAGCAGGAATAGTGTACAGTCATCATCACTGACTCATCATCATCAGCTTTCCAGTGGTGTCAGATATTGCCTCCTCTCAGCGCAGCCAGCAGACCCGCCTGCAAGTTTTGAGGAATTCCACAAGAGGAGGAGGACTCGGTACCACACCTGCTCCCCATCCTGCCTTGCCAGTGACAAGCACCCCAACTGCTCTGTGCACCAAGTGAGGAAGATCACACGAGGATGCTCGCCTTGGGGGAAAGGTCTGAAGGACAAATTGCCTTGGTTTCAGCCTGGACCACCCAGTTGTAAAGGAGACAAATCCCAGCCATATTACAATAGGAAGCCTAAAACTCTGGTCATGGTTCCACCACAAAGTGTAATCACCTTGTACCATAGGGATTTCAAAACAGTTATTGTATGGAAACAAGCATTGTTTTAATAGAAAAAAGATTACGGGTAAATTTTAAAATTAATTTGACTCCAAACACTAAAGAAGTGCTTTGTTTTTCTTCCTTTCCTTAAACAAAATGACTGCATGCGCAAAGACAGAACACTTCTTACATGACGATGAGCAACAAAACACTTGGCAGTATTTACCCAGTTTTAATCAGCAGACAGAGTTTAAAAAAACAACCCACAAAACCAAAAGACAACAGGCTAAAAATCAAATAAATAACCTCCCTCAGGAACCATAGGAAGCAGTACCATCTCAATGCAAGTCATGATTGAAGCTTTTAACTCAACTATGAACCTTCCCAATTATTTCCAGCACTGAGTAACATCCTGAAGTTAGCAGCACTGACCCTCACTCTTGGTTCCCTGCTGCAAGGCTGTTTTCTGGCAGAGAAGGAATCTGCAAATTGGAAGTATAGCCCGTATACAAGGCAGACTTCAAACAAAGGACCATTGTCACAGCGAGGACCCTACTATGAATAATCTTGTTATTGCAATCATGAATGATCTGACTCATGAAGTGTCTGCAGTGATGTTTCAGGCTACAATCACTTGCTTATACACAAAGCACACCTGGCTATTTCATACTCCCCCAGCAAATAGATGCTTAGTAATGCTATGTGGTTTTATAAAATGCCTGGAGACAGTACAGCCGGAGTTAAAAGGAAATTAATTCTCCTATCATTATGTATTTATCTTTCCCTTCTTTAGGAAAGGGGAAGAACGCCTACTCCTACCTAGCATATTCTGCTTTTCACATTAAGATAAACCACTTCAAATCATTCAGGATACAACCAAAGAAGCCTCATGCAGCTCTAAGTGCCCCATACTCAACTCGCACTGATCTGTGCCCTGAGGAAGACAGGGTGGCCAGGTCACCTGCACGCACCCCAGCACGCAGGTACCCAGCAGCGCACCTGCCTTTGCCATCCTCGTGACCACCTCGGGCTCCGCAACACCCGCCTGTCTGCGCACAGCATCGGAATGCGGCGACACACGCGAGGTGAGGCTGCACTGCATTTCGAGGATGCCCAGCCGAAAGATCTTGCAGTCCCTTAAAACAGCCCTGCTTTAAAAAAAAGCTGGTGACGCAGCACGGTACAGGTACAACGCTGGATGAACCCTGAGGGGGTAATGCCATTTTTGATGGTTCTACCACCTTCAGTGGGAAAATGGTCATTGTCAAGCCACTAAGGATTAAGTCTAGAAAATAAACATTACAGAAAATACTCACAGAAGGGTAAAAGAAAGGTGCAAGTAGATCAATCTACATTCCTTATAAACAAGAAACCAACTCAATTTAACTGCAAAACTCAACTTACCAAACCTTTGGCAGCCCAAGCAGGCAGGAGTCCGTAATGTGATAAAATGATTATTTAAAAAAAATAATAATTGAAACTTAAGGGAATACACGAGTGTTTCTTAGTAAAGCAAATTAAGTTTCTTTATGAGCATATTCCCAAGCTGAACACACATTTTAACTTGAAACAGAGGGAGTGTTTTGTTAAAGCATTATGTAGATGTAAAGCTGCTTTTATGTAACTCAATTTATCAGAGAAACATGTTGTATCATGTTGTTAGAATATTATAGAGATAAAAGGATAATAATTGAAATATTTGCATATTTGTAGTACAAAGAAATAATGTATGCTAACAGACTATTTGTTGTCACATTAGCTTCAAACAAATAAGTAAACAAGTGTTTATTTATTACTGTGTGTCTTGGGCTGTAGGATGGTAAAATTCCACTGACTGTAGTTTAAATAAAGGTCTAGAAAAGTAATGGAAAAAATCCTATCAAGTTCGTAATCGAGCACAAATCAGTGATACGATGTGAAGTGTTTAACTTTATTAAAACAATTAATATATTTACCTTGTATATTCATAGTAAACTGCAACTTCTTACATCTGCACTTTAAAGAAGTGTTGACATGTTGAGGGTTGCATGCCATACCCTTCAAAAATAACAAACCCACTGAATCTATTCTGCAAAACTTGGCAGCACCTCTGCCTCTGGAGTCCAGGTCCCCAGCCTGGGGTCCTGCTGCTGCAGCCAGACACATCTCCTGGTACTTTTCAGTTCTATTTTTGACCCCACAGTTATCACTGTGACCCCTTCCAGAATCTGATAATTGTAATTGTTATCTCCCAACCTCTACACTTAATAAACTGCAGATGAGTTTGTAGACTCTCCCATTGCAATGCTAGCCTCAGTCAGCTAAAACAGTTTTCTAACCCTCCCTTGTGCCTCACTGCAGCAAGCAAGGTGAGGAAAGAGAGAAGGAGGAGGAATGGGAAAATAAATTTGAGCTTGCACATACACACGTGTGTTTACACACACATGCATACATGTTTGTACAAATACATACTTACATGTATACAGTATACATATAAATACAGGATGTATATATAATTAGAAATTAAAGGTGGAGCCCTGAATTCACATACTCAGCAGCTGCTTTAGCTAATGACTCCAGGGTTTCCTCCCGTTTCATATTGAAGCTCACTGGCAAACCAAATCCAACAGCTGGGGTTTCATTCAGCAGGTTGGTTGCACCAAAAAAAAAATGTCTTCTGAAAATTCCCTCCATTACACCCGATGCCCATGAAGGGCACCAGGAAGGTGTGTGCTCACACCACTGCAGGGGTTAGTGCTAGGCAGCAAATGAAATGAGATGTAAAAAATCATCATATACCCTTAATCATATGCAGCAGTAGGATCACATTTGAGAGTACTTAAGGGATTTAAGAAATCAATTTTAAAATAGTTTCAGCTTTTTTCAGAGATAGCAAGTAGATTAAAGGAGTGTTTATTTCAAGTAGTATAGCTAAGGCCCTACAACTCCATGTGTAGATATCCCTTAGAGAAAGAATTCCCTTCCATAGCTGAAACCAATTCTACTGTAAACAGATCAGATTAAACCAAAATGAGACATTCTGAATGCAGTATTAGACTGTCAGCATATTCCTCCGTAATTCCACAGGTATTTTGGAATGGCACAGACCAACCACAGATAAATAAAAGAAAGAGCAATTCCCAACTATGTATTTGTAACTATTTTCTCATTCCCTCACAATAATATTCTCCCATAAATGTCATGGAATTACAGCATCTTAGACTTCATCTTAGAAATAATGGAGATGTTTCTGGGAAATAATAATACTTTTGGAAGTATTAGCAGGCTATTGTTCCATTTATGTGTAACTTGAAAATTCTGAAATTTTAAAACTTGTAGAAGCTTTAGACTAAAGTTTCTTAATGTCATTCTACCAAGAAAAAATATATACAGTAGAAGCATAACCCCAAATAAAATTGCTGACATAGTCTTAAATACCAAGAAGTAGCGAAAAGTCCTGAATCTAAACTAAAAACTAAATTTTTAAAAATTAGGTTGTGCTGAGATTTCTTAACCTAAGACATCAGTTGTATTAAAATTTGCAGCATATTATGGTTAGTAAGCAGAACACATTTTTATTTGAGTGTAAAAGTTTGGGACTTTCCTCATATGACCTTCCTGGCATACTGCCAAGCCTCAGCTCTTATTGACATTTAATCTGAACATAATCCCTGAAATCTCTGCGCCATTACTGGGTTGCATGGGAATGATTCCCCGACAACATACACAGAACTGTGCTGTAAATTTTATTTTCGGCTCACGGCTGTTCCCCTTCCTTACCAGCTGTTGCAAATTACTTGTTTGAATAAATATAAATTATCTATACCCTTTTTTGTTCTAGAACTACATAATACCTAAAAGAGAAAACAAGACCAACATTTCTTATTTCAGTTGGTTTTCTACTGATGGCTACCATATTGCTATGGGAGTAAACTCCAGAAAACAAATAAAGTTCAGCAGCTGATGAAAAGCCTGGGTAACGAGCTGCAGTGGCGCAAACAACCCCATTGACTCTAAACAGGAGCAAGACCACACTGCAGCAGAGGGAGGAGGGTTCCAGCTGAGGGTACTCACACTTGAGACTGTGTCTGAATGAGCAACTGCCTTTACAAAAAAAGCATACACTTAAAAGAGCTTTTTTCATATTCAAAGATGCCTCTGATCTCTGAAGCCAACTGCCTTTTTGTCATGAACGCTGTGAAAAATCACAGTGTCCAAGATTTCCACATCTGTGATTTTTGGCACTTATGCAAGGGTAGGAACTGAATAACTGATGTCTGAACAACATTAACGAAAATGAGGCAACACAGCAATTTGTCCCACAGCAAAACATGGAAAAACCTCAGAATCACTGCAATAAGTGTGGATCTCTCACTGTTTTCTGTGTGCTCAGGATTTCACAAGTATTTTCCCCCTGTATTCCCTGTAGGCAGGATCTAGGTAGGCAAAGCAGCACTGGCTTTAATCTTACTAATGCATGTCCTAAAAGCAGTGAATCACACAGCAGTAAGAGCTCCAGTATGGGACGCAAAGGCCTACCCATTGACCTGCATACTTAGTTCAGCAACAATCTAAGTGTCATTACAGTTCATGGGAGCTAGCACCAGTGTACCTACATTTGCTTTCATCCAATTTCTGCCTGAAGCAAAGATTGGCTCTTATTGAGACTTATTTATTGAGTGATCACAACATTTTCCCTTTCCTATGCAAATTAAGTAAATAAAGCGAACAAGAAAGATTAATTATTCCCTGCAAAAGATGAACTCAATTTAAGAAAGTATAAAACTTTGACATATAAATCAATATTCTTTTTTTTTAACTCCTAATTTTCAGCAGAAAGCTTGCTTTCTTCAGCGGGCTTTTCTCCCTGTGCATTAACCCCTTCTCAGAAAGACTTTTCCTACACAAAGTTGACCAAGGATCATAATTCCGTGGGAAGAGAGAAAGTGCTCTGAAGCATTCATAAAGATTTATTTTATTACCTCTAAGTTAATTCTAATGCTAATCTCTTCATACATGTAAACAAGTATCTTATTTCAAAGGTTTTCGTTCAGGTCAGGGTGCAGAGGACCTTTCAGTTCTTCTCCTTCTGCTCTTTAAGGAAGCTAAACTCCAAGTTAAAACAGGAGCTACTTCTCCAGTCCTGTTTCCTACAGCAGAGTGGCTTGATCCAACCAAGAGCCACTCAATTCAATGGGGAGCTGCTAATGTTTGGTTTAAGCCATGTAACAGTGAGAAATTGAGAAATATGTTTTCACCTGGCCTTCAGCCATGCACGATGGCACCACTAATGAGTGGCTGCTATAACGAGACCTTTTGCAAGAGTCATATGTGAGATGAATTAACAAACACAATGCACACCTCACCCCCATCTCACAGAGGGGAAATATCATTGCAGCTTTATCATAAGTATGTTAAGGTGTTCTGATGCCAGCCTACTGCCAAAGGAATTTACCGATAGGGAAGGGCAAGGTCTGTTTGCAATGCAGTCCTCCCTTGGGAGATGCATTTCACGGCTTCCAGCCAAAGCCTCCAAAACGCCTCCAGGGTAGCAGTTGGGCTGGAGCTGCCCCATCACGCCCTTCCACTGCAGCCGGATTTGCCTATTTTTGCAGTTGGCACCACCAAAGGCTACAAAAACTTGTAGTCAGCACAATCCCTTCCAGACTTTTCAGTCTCTTCAGCTAATAAATACTGAGAGCAGTGCATAGACTGGCAACAACTGTAAACACAGATTACATGGGAGACTCTGCACCTCTCTCAGCCTTTCTTTTTCATAACAATTTCTGTGTGACTGTTAACATCATGGCCCTGACTAGCCTCAAAAGAAAACACACCACCACACCAGCTTGTAAAAACATCATTTCACCTAGCAGTGCCATAACAAAATCCTTTTTGCTCAGTGTTTCTAATCCCCATGATAACAGCGCTGGACACAGAGCGTCATGATGAAGAAAACAATACTGGTTTGAATATGACTCAGCAGTGGTTTCTTCCTTTGCTGCTCCAGCAGCACCAAGAGTGGGCCCAGGAGCTAAAATCTTGATGCTAAATACATCCTCACTGAGTAGCCAATCCTATCATTTTCAAGGCAAAAGAACAAGTTTGTGCAGCCCACAGCTACTGTTGATGTACATCCTACAAACAGTACACCATGTACCACCTAAATAAAAAATACTTTCAACAGTGAGTGAGGAAAACTATGGTTTTAGTAATGTCCCCATTTGTAATTAAAAATTCAGATGAGAGAAAAAATATCAGAAAGAAAGCAATCAAGGATTATAAAGAATATTGCATATACAGGTGCACCTTGTACAAACAATTTTTGAAACACATTCAGTCAAAGCATTATCAGTGCTCAGGAATTCAATGATCCTTTCCAACAGAGAACTGCTTCACAAACTAGAAGTCCCACAGAGGAAAGTAAACACTACCTATTTTCACGTAAAGTCTCCAAAGCAAGCCTGAAGAGTGGATTATAGGAGCGAAGTTCAAAAAAAAAAAAAATCTGTGTCTGCAAGCATATGTAAAACTGTATGTGCAATTACTACAACTCTGTGTGATAAGTAAATATATACATACCAGAACAGTAATTACTTATCTAACTTGCTTTTGTGGGCCTGTGATGACACTGGCTTTGTGAGCTACTGCTGTACCTCTGCTTGCAAATGAGCTGCATGGTGGAAGACCACTCTCTGGAAAGCTCATTCAAGCTCAGAGAGATTGGTTTTGTTGTGATGCTAGCTTGATGTAAAACTTGAGTTGTGCCCCTAACCTGACTCTTATTCAAAGAGAAAAGATTTTAGCATTATGGAAGGGGTGTTGTAAACCTGAGCACATGGCCCACAGGGAAGAGGAGGAGTTGGTTCTATATTGTTGTGCATAACAGCACCTAGTGATGCAGTGAGGATGTAAACATTTGTATTTCAGTAACCTCTGCAAATGTTAAGCCTGGGAGAGGCTGGTCTAGTCTATAAAATGCATCAGAATCTAGAGGCTCGGGGGAAAAGGCAGAGCCAGTTCAAATCCCCATCTCTACACTGTTTTCCCCTGCAAAACATTGTTACCTCTTTAGTAATGCCTGCTGAGAACAGTCCCTCTCCCACGCCATCCTGCCACAGGTGTCATCTGGGAATGCGCTAGTTGGCACGGACCAAAATCATGTCACAGAATGTGCTAGAAATTAAACAATACAGACAACCATAAGATACAAGTCCTGGCCCTGATTAATTTACCCCTGCAGACAAAGCAGTGGTGGAGCAAAGTGGAAGTGGAGTCTTTAAAGCCCATCGCTGTAGTTAAAATACAAACATCAGAAACAGGGCAGTAGAGCAGGACCAAACACTAAGATTTCAAAGTTTAGTGCCGTAGCCACAACATCACCAAGCTAGTGCCACAAGAAAGCAGGAAGCACAAAGAAGTTCTAAACACAAAGTCAAACTTTTCTCTGGAAATAAAGAGGCCAGAAGATGAGCACTACAATAGATATCAGGATGCTGGCAAAGGCAAAGTGTGAAATGGATCCTTTCCAGCATTCAGTTTAGGAAGACAAACATTGTTCACAAATTCACTGTAGCCCTACTTATTTTCCAAGCTCCTTAACTCATGCCAAAGGGCCTGCACTTTCTGAACATCCTGTTCTGTTTCCTCCACCACTAGTCTTAGTCGTCAGTATTAAATGTCTTTATTTCAGTCACATTTTCTATCATTTTACTCCAAACTCCTCGCTCTGTAGCTTTTGTATTTTACCTCTGGGTAAGAGTGAAGGCACACAGATTAATGAGAAGTCTGAACAGCACATTATGTTACACCTATTGTAAAAGCCCTCCTCAGTAAGCATCCCAAGGCACTGCATAAAAATAAAATGACACCAATCTCATTTAAAACTAACAAAAAGCTTGCAGATAGTGGCATGCCTTGTAGCATAAAGACTGACGGTTAAATGAATTCATGATTCCCCAAAGTCTCAGAGCCACATGAACACAGAGCATTTTACCTGTCATTGCCTGGGTGCATTAGTGATCAACTTAGATGTAAAGCTAAAGAATCTTCATGATAGCCTACTGGCAGGAAAAATATTCACACCTGACAAGGACAGGAAAACGGTTCTAGTCCATGAGTAGTAGCTAGCTATTTCAGGGATTTCCCATCTGATGAGCAGCAATGCCTTCTGCACCTCTCAAACGTGGCTACAGTACACATTTCTGCTCCTGTCTTTGCTCCTCCACAGCTGCAAGAAGTCCAAGGTACAAGTGGACTACATCGGCATAGGCTTGGGTAGAGACAGGAATGTCATGTCTCACCCTACTGACTTAAGCTCCCAGATCTACTGCTCTTGGGACCCCACTAACATCTCAGGAAATGGTAGCAAAGACCTTGAAATGGCTGAGGTGCACCCTGGGTCTGGCTCACCCACCCACACAGACACACCTCCTGGCCACTAGGGCAAATGACATGGGAGAAGGTGTTTCTCTTGGTACAAGAGGGAACTGCTGCTATCACGGAAGTGCCAGGAAGCCTGTCACATGGACACAAAACAGTCCACTTGTTTCCCACTGCTCTGCCATAAGACTTCCTATCTTGCTTCCTTCCTTGTTCTTCCCATGGCAGGCAAGGCTCAGACCAAAGCACGCAGACAGAGTTACAAGGAACCAACCAGTGATATTATTTGCTTTAAAACAACTGCATTTCTACACTGGCCAGTTCCAGTGCTCAAGCAACCATGGGGCACAGCAGATGCTCCCACAGGAATCTTAGATCCCAGTGGCACCTTCAAAGCACCCCAGAAAGGAATAGGGATGACCCTGTGCTTGTTCTCAAGGTCATCAGGAGCTGCTGCTGGCTGTCAGTACCTATGTCATGAGACTGAGCAGCAAAGCTACAAGCAGCAGGCACAATCCCACTGTGCTCCAATCCCCCATGCCCTCCATACAACCCTTTTACTGGAATCCTTCTGTGTGGCTCCTCACTCACAGCTACTGGGCTGATCATGCTGCTGTCTGGGAAGCATCACTCGTGTGTGAAGTTCCCATGTAACTACTTCATCTTGCCCTGCCATTTTGAGGCAGAAATGGTTAAAGCAATATACAGATAACCAGCTGGCCCTTGTGGAGATTTACTTCCCTTTCTTGAGATAATTGAGGAGAAAAGAACAATGTGATGCACTTGCAGCCTCTTCAAAAAAGTAGTGTTGGAAAATAGCTGTGGCCTGCAAACCTTAACAAGCAGTAATGTGTCTTACACTACATTCAACCCTGCTTTAAAATTATGTATTTATTAACACACACACAAAAGAGGAAAAGGATGTAACACAAATTAAAAGTGGACAGGAGGCTGCAGTTTCAGTAGTGAAGTCAAGCTAAGGCCTGGGGGGCATCAAAACTTATACCTGTTCCCAATTACTTTGTGTGTAGCTGAGGTAACCACCAGCAGATGAACTTTCTAAAAACTGTGGAATTAAAAAAACACAATTAAAAATTGTTATGCCTGCCAACATAGTGACAATTTGTGAAGAGCATTGACCTTAGTAAGTTAGCTAAAACAGAGCTACAAACCTGTAAGTGGGATAGAATAACATCAATGTAGGAAGAACAGGAGGTCCTCAGCAATGCTGGAATCAGATTTTGAAACCAACTTAGGCCTATGTATGTGAAATCAACCGAACAAACAAAGCTGATGCCTCAGTGAAGAAGGTCTAGATGGACAAGACTTCAGGCTCACACTGCTCAAATAAGGAACACTTTCCTTACTATCTGGCTTAGAAATCACTTGGATTCCACAGTGGCCATCTAATGGCCAACAGGAAAGCAGGGAAACTATTTTGAGTAAGCATCACTAAAAATAAAATAGGAGATGCAATGAAAGGCAAAAAAGAAAGTGGTCAGTGATAAATACAGTAAAAAGATTTTTCTATTTATACTTTTAAGGCTATTTATATTTGAAAGCTTTCCTTTTGAGACACTGACAGGCAGGCTTCCACATTCATCATTCTGGAATTCATTCAACGACACAGTATTTATAGAAACATGTAAAGGTCAACTGAAATAAAAGAGACATTAAAATTAAGTTCTGTCACAATTTGGGGTTATGATTATCACTTCATATTCAAGTTCAGCCACACATAAACAAAATATTTCCCAGTATTACACTGATAGCCATTTTGAATGCTCACCATGTAATCCTGCTCCAGCAACAGGGCACACCATGAAAAAACTAGTGCAACAGTTTGACATGGTCTGACACAACTTAACGTTGCCTAGAGATAAGGTCTTTCAGGTGAACTTGCTGTGTGGGCTTGATTTCCCTAACAGCTGAATCAGGAAACCAGCACAGCATCTGTGATGGTAGGGCCATGGAGAACCTATACAACATCAACTCACAACGGAACAAATCTAAAGGACAGAACTGGGGAGGTCTCCAAAAAACCCTTAGAGCACCTTCCAGTACTTAAAGGAGGCCTAAGAGAGCTGGAGAGGGACTTTTTACAAGAACATGCAGTGACAGGACAAGGGGTGATGTCTTTAAACTGAAAAAGGGTAGGTTTAGATTAGTTCTTTACTGTGAGGGTGGTGAGACAATGGAACAGGTTGTACAAAGAGACTGTGGATGCCCCATCCCCTGGAAGTGTTCAAGGCCAAGTTGGATAGGGCTCTGAGCAACCTGGTCTAGTGGAGGGTGTCCCTGGCCAAGGTGGAGGGGTTGGAACTGGACGATCTTTAAGGTCCTTTCCAAACCAAACCATTCTATGATTCTATAACTGAAGAGGAAAGGATCCATGAGTGTGGGATGAGTGCTGAAAAACTGATCATATGCTGGAGGAGAACTGCCAAAATACCCTGCACAGTCCTCTCCAAAAATGTTGCATTTGGCTTTTCAGAAGATAAGGCGTTTGAAAGGAAAGTGCAACTCTTCTTGCTCATCTCTGAAGTTCTTCACAAAACACCGACAGAGCATCTAGTTATGAACAGGTCACATTCATGAACTCATTTAGAAAATGCAAGCTAAGATGCATGCTTCTTCTAGTAACCTGGATGATCTAACTTTAGTTTCAGAGTCAACTGACTGCTTTCGGCTAAAATTAAAATCTGTTATTAACTTTGCTCAAGTGTCAACACTGTTTAGCTTAATTACCTAGCTTTCCTCTCTACCAGTCCCTTCCCTGATGTATTTATTAAGAAACTATCTTACTGTGCCTCAGGTTTTACTTTACTAGCCTGCTCTGCTAAGATAAAGGCTCTCAGAAACGCTTTTCTTGCTGTTCCAGTTTGAATCATTCCTGAATTCAAAATTCAGAACAACTCATGAAATTTGATTTTGTGCATCTTTCTACACTGGCCATAAAATTTCCATGTCTCCATCACCTTCAAGTTATATCTATTCCATTCTAGATCCATATTTATCATATCCATTTAGGTCTAGATATTTGCCTTGCTTTGATACAAGTTTCAAGAACTTTTTAAAATATTTTCTGTACTTTTAAATGTCTAGGCTTTTTAGTTCAGCCAACTTAACTAGCTACCAACCTCACAACCTTATTTCCTTAATTTCACAACCTGGTCTTCTGTTGGAAGGAGTGTTATTTATGGACCTATGTTTGTTTATGCTTGTATTACATTTAAATGGAAATATATAAATGCATGCTTCATACAAACTTACTTTGTATAACCAACCCTTCTATAATGTCGCCATGCTACACGAGAACAAAAATTAAGAGCACATCAACATTTTAGTTCAGCAACATTTTTAAGAAGAAATCATATTCACTGCCTGTCACAGCTTGCACCAAAGACTGTCAATGTCCTAAGTTTCCATGGGATTGCATCTACTGCACCATTTACAGCTGTATTTCTACAAGCAAAATAAACATGCCCAAGAATGCCGAGGCCAACTGGCACAGAAAGGTGCCATGTTAGTAAAGTCTATCCCCTTCAAAACAGGGTGGTTGCTTTCAAATTGCATACTGGGAACAATCCCAAGATAATTTTCAAACTCTACCTGGGATTAGTTCAGGTGAGTTCCTGTAAGTATAAACCGAAAGTAGGCCAGTGACAGTCAATAGTAGATACATTCGACTTCCAGGGCCTGGGAGTGCTTCTAGGCACCATTTCAGATATGCCTATTGCACAAAGACCTTTTCACGCCTGCATGACCCTGAGTTCTTCATGGGTCTTTGTACATCTTCATTAGCTTGTCACTCTCTCACCTTCCTTCTCAGAGACCACACCAGCCACAGCTTTTAGGAGACTTTTCTCTGGCTGGACATAATAATCTTCATTTTGTTCCAAAGGGGGTGCTGTGATCTTTGTCTTAAGTTTTTTCCCCAGGACTGCTTTTAGCTTTATGTTCGCATAATGTTTCTTTGGTCCTGGAAAATAAAACACTGCTCTTCCCCCAGATGAAGTCTGCTGATAGGTGTGTCTTTCCACCTAAAGAAAATGACTTTTCAGACACACACATCTGCATCTTCCTTGAACCACTAGAAAACCCAGATCTTCCTGGGTTTGGGGTTTCTTATTTTCCTTTTTCCCCTGATGCTGCCCAACTATATTATACTTTCTGTCCCTAGTTCTTTAATCACATCCTCCTTCTTCCTCAGCCAAAAATCTCTACTTATCTCCATCTTATCCTCCTTCTTTTCTGGTGTCACTCTTCTTCTGTGTCCTCTGTTTCTCACTTTTTCATCCCAAGTTCTCCTTCATAACAGATCAGTCTTTCACTTGACTTTTCCACTACCAATTAGTGCCAGCCTCTACACTATGATTATAGCCACATGCATCTGTGGTCAGCTCCCTCAAAGACCTCTCCCTTCCAACTACTATTTTTATATACAGCTGTGCATTCAGATCACCTCAACTGCCTCTTCTATTCCCTTGTGTCTTTAGCTCCCTGCCTTTAGCTGCATCTAAACTACTTGAATATTCTCTCTCCTGACTTCTGTCAGGTGACATTTCTATATAAAAATAGATCCTCTCAGGTAACATTGAAGTAAATCTCCTTCTGTTCCTACATCCAGTCTCGGTGTTTTCTCTGCTATCCTTCATTCCGTGCTGCATCACTGCACATCCTTCCTTGTCTCTGCCTTCAAGGAAAAATAAATAGCCCAGAAAAATGCATCCAGATTCTAAATTTTCAATAATGCTGGCTTCCTCTGGCCACTGACTTTTAAAACTTTTGGCCACAGTTATCTGCCCAGCCTGAACTAAGCTCCCCTCAGTGAAAAGTTTTAGTTGTGATCAAAGGCAGAAAAACTCCTTCATCTCCTTCAGCTACAAGTTTAATCCACTGAAAACTGCAAATTGTTCTTGCAAACACCAGTGAAAGAAAAAAAAAAAGAGTAATTACAATGTAGAGCAGAAATTCTTGAGCATGAAGCTTTACTACAACATAAAGAAAAGTGGATGCCTATCTAAGTAGAAGAAAATTAAAGAAGTAGTGGGAGGAATTTCATGTCAGAGATCATAAATCCAGTTTGAGTAATCTTAATTTTCTGAGAAGAGGCTAGGTACTAACAGATGTCTCCTCATGCTCGTGATATCGGAAAAGTAAGTTTACGTGAACCTCAGATACAGAACATAATTTCTGGAGTTTTCTTCAAAATCAGAGATGATTGCAGAAGCATGTGGCTAAAAAGAAAATACAGTTCAAGGATTTAACAAAGATATCTTTTTGCAAAGCAAAGTACAGACTCCAACCCTTGATTATTCCCATCAAATCATGATATCATATTAAGGAGTTGTATCACACAAACTGAAATGCACTTTATTGTTTTTTCCCCTTCAAACACAGATTTTAGAGGACAAATAATAAGGATAGAGCTTCAAAGCGCATGTGGATGTGTAGGAACAGAGTACAAAGCAGAGTGTCATCTCAAGTCTTTTACTATATAATAAAAATAGCACTTTGTTTGAGAATTGGGAGCTTATTGGTCTCACCTTCAGTGCAAGGCTTTCCTGCATATCCAGGCACACAAGAAAGGACAAACAATGAACAGCAGGAAAGCCTTGTGCCCCTAATGCTTTGGTTTATCTCTAGAACTCAAAATCCAGAAATGCTGCTAAATAAATAAGGCACACTGAGACACAAACAGAAAGAGCATGCCAATTGCTTTCATGTAAACAAGCAACAAGGTATCAAATTTAATTGTCAATAACTGAGGGGATTTTCTCAGATGCAAACGGACAGTAAATGCAGTGTTCAAAAGGTATTCAGGGTTGGCTGAAGTGATCTAACTCCTGCTGTAAATCTACAATTCCCGAAAGCTATGACATCTCCTTCACTGTTGTTAAAGATTTTGGAACATCTATCCACTATAAACACTATACTAATTATAATTAATTACATTAATTTTCACTTATAATTTCCACAGAGATTCTCCTAAAATGAAGCAAGCCAAGAATACATCCAAAGAGGCATTTCCTCTGCTAGAGCACTGAAGCATGCTGTGGTACCTGGCCTCCTGATCTTGGCAAAAACCTATTAACATCTTTCTGGCAGACCACATTTATCTATGGCCTCTGTTACAAAGTGCAGTGAAGAGTCTGACCCACAGACCCTGTCAAAATAAAAAACAAACAAACAAACCCAAACAAAAAATATTTTAGCTGGTTTTAAATTAGGGTAATTTTTTCCACTAACAAAGAAAGGCAAAAGTGCAGTCCCTGCCTCTGACCAGTGCTGCCATAAATATTTTTTAGAAACATGTATTAGAGTAAAACAAACAAGAGGATGCATCAGAGTAAAAGTCTACAACATTAAATCCATACTTGACATAAAATGTATGGAGCTAAAACAAAGCACAAGTTTTTCACAGTTCCTTCTAAAACTTTAGAAATCTTCCTCTGAATTCCCAGTGTTGCTTTGACTTGCTTTGAAAACTAATCCTTTGCCAGAGGTGCTGTATAATTGTTTATGTCTCATCTAACCTGAAGTGGAAGTTGAAATTCAACAAATAAATATGCAAATATCTCCTAGTGTTTTGTACTTGCAAAATATAACCCAAAGGTTTATTGAGATCCTATTTGTGATCCTATGGACACATTCTAGCAATGGATTAAATGCAAATATGATCAGATTTCCTGAAAGCCAATCGTAAAGGACTAGGAAACCCGCACAAAGAAATTTCTGAACAAGATCCCTAAGATAGTCCTTTTGTTATGAAAAATATGGAAGAAGTATAGTTAACAGGGCAATGTGACTGACTGGTTGAGTATTCAGCTACTTGCCACACATTTACATCAAGGAAAAGCATTTTTCCCACCAGTGGAAGAATTTAATTACATGAGGTACAGGAAAAAGAAAAAAAAAAATCCATTGTGAAAGGGCTCTTTCACTGTTTTAGTCAAAGTGGATGTCTTAGAATATATCAGCTGGACAAACTGAAAATACAAAAATAAAATAAGATTAAAGATAGTGGATCTTCACCTAGCAATTGGTAACTATGTGTTCCAGCCAGAGAAAACACTGGGAAAGCTACTGGAGGAGTTTTCCTTTGGCTCAGGGAACAGATGAGCAAGAGTTCTCCTAAGGCATTACTTACAAAGCCAAAAGCTGTTAAATTCAGTGGCGACTAAAGCAAGTTACAACACAGTCTGCTCCAGACTATGTGGACAGAGCCAAACTGCAGTATAATAACATTTAGGGGAAAAAGAGAGTGAGCAGAGAAAACATACCTTATGGTTTTATCCCAAGCCTGAACCAGATTCATGGAGCTGTCTCAAGCAAGTCAGAATACAAAGGTAGAAAAGGCTTTCTGCTTGAAGAGTGCTCACCTAAAGAAGCACAGGTTCTATAGCGGTGTTTTCTAGTGGTTATTCAACCAAGTTTTCAATTCCCAAGTAATAGAGACACTTTCTTTGGAAAATTATGCCACTTGCTGTCATCGAGGAAGACTTTTCCACTCCAACAAATTGCATCTTTCCATGCATTCTTTCTCAATTACTCAATTTTTTTCTCTATGTCACTTTATCATCCCAAGCATTTGGATCAAACCATTTTTACAAAACTGCTTTCTCCATGCCCCACTCCTACAGGAAACCTCTCTTTTCATCTGTCCTTGTACATTTCTCCATGTCCATGGTTCATTTTCCTTTATTTTCTCAGAATTTCAGTTAAACCACATAAAATGCATACAGACTAGAGGGAAGTTTAAAAAGTCACTGAAGTGAAAAAACAGGCTGGAATTGTGAATTAAGGACTGTATTCTGGTCAGCTGTGCAGTTCTAGCTCATTGGATAAGCATGAGTGTAAAATCGTTCTGCAGCTTCAAATAACTCCTATTTGTGTAATTTCCACTTCATTTAAGAATTAGTTGGAGCAAACTGCACTGGCAATCTAAGGCAGGCAGAAAAAGTTAAGAGGATCTAAAAGGTTTTATACAATGGCTGCAATACTGTGTCAATCAGAACCAGGATTTAGGAACCTGTTTGGATTCTTTGCTGTGAGGGTGATGAGGCACTAGAACAGGTTGCCCAGAGATGCCCCATCCCTGGGAGTGTTAGAGGCCACGTTGGATGGAGCTTTGAGCAACTTGGTCTAGTGAAAGGTGTCCTTTCCCATGGTGGGGGGGTTGGAACTAGATGATCTTTAAGATCCCTTCCAGCACAAGCCATTCTATGATTTTATGATCCTGTAAGAACAAGAAGTGATTTTTTTCTCTTCTGTTATTATTTTATGTTCTGTTAATTATTTTGTTTCAAGGAAGCAAGGTATAATAAAATTTAAACATAATTATGAATGCTAGTGCATTTTTACAGCAGTCTTGTGTTTAACCTCTGTCTCTTCCCATACGTAAAAGCTGCAACCACAACCAACTTTTGGAAACACAGAACATCAAATCCACCCATGCAGAACAGGAATACACCAGGGTCAGCCTGCCATTTTCCCACTGAGGACAGAACTTGCAGAAAGAAGTGAGCACTCCCTGTCATTTTCACTTAGCTTTTGCTGCCAGCAAAGTTGGAGCTCTTCCTATAAATCTAAGTATTTTCCAATCAGTTAGTTCTCAGAAACAGAATTTTGGACCGGAAAAAGCACAACCCCCTATATCTTAAGTAAATCAGAGCTGGTGAACATGTGGTTACTTACCTGGAAATCTTGATGGGCTTATACTGTCATTGTATTTTAAAGAGGCTGTACACCTAATTTTTTTACTATCCTGTGTTAAACCCTGTAACTGAAAAGTAAGGCTCTCTGAATCAGCCCCAATCAGAGGGTGAGACTAATGGTGTCTATGGTTAGCATCTTAACATAAAGAAAGTCAGAAATGTCAAAACTTGTCATAATTGCTCAATAGCATTCTCCCTCTGTTCTACACATCTACTATAACTAAAGGACTATGACAAATTGACATCGTCACAGTCATCAAAACTTCAGTACTACTTTTCCTTGGTTACAGTCAGACATGGCAGGGAACATTTTCCTTGTGTTCTGGGCGACCTTTATAGAAATCTGCTGCCTTTCTGTGAGGGGCATACGCACTTCAAGTCTCAGTTCAGAACATACAATTTCCCTCCTGAAATTGCATTATTTTACCTTTACTTCTGGGCTTTTTCTGTGCATATTACATCACAGACGGGATGACTTTTTTAAACTAATTTGTGAATGGACAATGGAAGATGTTGGTGTCTAGAAGGATGGGAATGAGTTTCTAATGGAGCAAAAGAGAGAGAGTACTAATGAACAGATGTGTCCTGAAAGGTTTTCTTAAATGCAAGCATGATGACTGTCTTAAGACTGATCCATTACAAATACAGATCTGCCCACCATGGTACCAGGGAAGAGCTCTTACTGTCTCTTGAGCAGGAAGGGAAAACAGCAGAAGGAGCCTCAGTCAGCAGTTCATATCTGAAGAAAAAATAAGGTGGACTCCATTCAGTCCTCGCTCCCTCTGCAAACACAGGAGGAGCACAAAATTTAAGTGCTTGTCTCCCATCCTTCTGTCTGATTAGGAGCATGGGAGCTACAGCTTTCATAGGAAGCCCACAAGAGAGCTCCTGTCCTCCAAGGGCCAAACTTTGCCGCTGTGTTTGACAGAGCAGCTCAGATAAGAAATATTCCCTGCTCACAATATTCTTTTGTACTACAAAGTGAAGCCCCTGAATAAAGAGCCTAGTACATCACATAAGATCAATGAATTAGAAACTAACCAGGAAGTGCAACTCAACAGAGTCACTAGACTGTCATTGAGTTTGGCTGGCATGGTTGAGGCAGCTTTGTGACTGAAAAGCAAAGCATTTCAGGCTGCAATTCTTCTTCCTTTTTTTTTTTTTTTTTTTTAATGTAATTATAACTGATCTAGTTCACCATACAGCTCAAATCGATCAAACACAGGTGCTAGCTTGAAGTTAGTTTTACATTTATCTTTTTGGGTTCTTTTCCTTTTTCAGTGAGAGGGACTTTTTAACTTTGTGATAAAGTGTTCTCTGTCAGGAACAAAATCTGCCATCAATCCTGGCCGGCTGCACCTAAAATCCATTAAAAAAATCTCTAGGATATACATGTATTTTACTTTGAACATCCTGCTAGATTGCATTTGCTCTTACTTGAATAAAAAGGTAGAACTTCTCTCTCTGCCTGAGGGAACCAAAAATATTAGCACTGATTAAATATTTATTTTGTAGCAACATGAAATCTATCATGCTACAGAAAATTATTTTGAATTATATGTCTTGAGAAAGGCTGCTACTTACAGTTTTTCTTTTTACTAAGCTAAACATTAAGAAAAAATATAGCTGGGCCAAGAAAACTCTGTTTTACTTGGGCAAAGCATCAGACAGCACCTTCTGGTTTGCCAACATAGGCAGAATCTTATCTAACTGTGGGATGTGCTTGGATTTACTACCTATTAGTGAAACTATTAAGAAGCACTGAAAGGTTCCAGCCCCTTTTACGTATTCTCAGTCAAATCTCATTAGCTTGCATGCTCTCAGTTTGCACACAAAAATACAGCAGTCTTTTTCCAACTCTCAGGGAAAAATTAATAGGACAGTGTTAAGTCTCTTGTTACGAGGACTTCATTACTTTTACGAGCTATGTTAAATAATTAAACTGTGCTTGTCAAATAACTGATTAGAGAACATTTTGTGCTGTGGTATATGTTTTTACTGGTTGTTTACCTCAGCTGACAAAATTAAATCATTCACAGAGTCTCCTGCACAACACTGCAAGCTGAGACCCTATACTTGGAGTGAAGAAGAGCTGTGGGACTCAAAGGACAAGTGTATATAGGATGTGATTAAAGAGAACTGTATTAAAGGCACAGATGGGGAAACTGAAACAACAGAACCAAAGCTTGCTCTGAGGATGCTGCTGAATGAGAACAACCTAGAAGCAAACCTAGCTAACATCATCTAGATCTCTAGCAGCTTCTAGACAGGCTTTTACCTGTTACAGTGAGCAAAAAACCAGAGAATGGATACATATTGCTTAGAGAGATTAGTACTAATAATATTGAGCCAACATTGACTTTCCTAACATTTAATTTACCTTCTTACCCACCTTTTCACAGTAATATATTAGTGGGGGTGGGGGGGAGGCAGGGAGAGGCTTTGACTAATGCTAGTAGCAGGGTACAGCAATCTGAAATATTCTTTCAGGGCTGAAATAGAGGGACTATGTGCAAAACGGCAAAGGTCGAAAAATTAGACTAGCAACCTACCCCTCCATCACATCCATAAGACAAGGCCATTTCTTTAATACCAAAAGATGAACAGGATTTCAACAACATCATCAGTGGATGTTGTCCTACCTGCCTCTCTTCTCCACAGGCAGGTCTCTGGAACCCACTTCATCCAGTGGGACAACTCACACAGTCAAATGAAGGAGGTGTAGTCAAATGAACAGCTGTCTCTCCTGCTGATGGGAACGGATATGTTTGGCCAACCTGGCAATTTTTCCAATGCACTCTTCTAAAGGTTACTCAAAACCAAAAACTGTCTGGCTGCAAATCCCCTCTGGTAGCAGCCAGACATATGCTGTACCAGCTTGCTGCTACTGGAGCCTCATCCACCCTCCCAGGGCTGCAAAAAACAGCAGGATCTGCTGTCCTGAACATCATCATGGATGTTCAAATTGGATTCTGTCAATGAGAGCGTACACACAATCTGCAATTTTTTAAATGTGCTAGTCACCAAAAGCCACATTTCCATTAAGCGGGAGAGAACATTCCCGATGCTCCCATTCTCTCACGGCAGCAGAATTTCCCTGAATCGACACTTCTTGCAGAGTTATGTAACAGTGAGCACAGCACGCTTGACCCATCTGAGCAGACACTGCGAGCACAGTAGAAGCACCAGGTTACTTCTTTACACCAAACTGTGCTCCAACTCAGCATGTGGATTTGAAAAATCTGAAAAACAGTGTATTTATTTCTTGGAAGAGAGCAGCACATTACCCAGTCAAAATCATGGATTCTTGTATAGGGGTGAATAAGTAAAGGAAGTGCAGGAAACAAGATTGAAAAGCTTTCAAATGCAGTCAAACTGAGCTTTTAAAGCACGAGCAGTTCTTCGATACAAACAATGCATTTGGGACTACCAGTGTGCTGGAAATGCACCAAAGGAACTCCCCAGACCTCAACGTAACTCCTTCTTTCTGTCATCTGAAATGCCTTTACAGCATTGCCTGAACAGAAAGAAATGCCAAGGAAACCCTCAGCGATAACCAAAGTCAATTCTGCAGGCTTGTGTACCACCGCCCAGTAGAGGCATTTCTTCTGTGGTAGAAAAGACTTATTTTCCTTTACATTGATGACTTAGTCATGAACTTCCACACAGAAGAAAATAGCAGCAATATGATGTCTCAAATACACTTACTAATGGAGACAGCAATTTTCTTTAGTGGCACAGCCTCCTCCACTCCTTTTCAGAACTGAAGTACCCATGAAGAATGACTCAGTGGTAGCAAAAACACGTGAAAAAAGGACATCCTGAAGTTTGTTTTTAAATACTTTCCACAGTCAATATTATGGCTATCAGGAATTTGTGAAAACCACGGGTATGTAATATATTTTCATGAGACACGGTGCATAAGAAACTTCATACTAAAATATCACAACTATTGCATAGCAACCGGCCAAACATGTTTGATTCCTGACTAACCAAAGTCTTCTCTCCTTTCTACTTCACCACAGCCACAAATCCCTAACCTACTAGCAAGGGTAATTAACCTTTTCTTTCTTTCTCCAACATATTGCCCTGCCTCTCCTTTCTCTCCTTCTTAGATGTCCACGAAAGCAGATGGAGCCTTCATGTGGAGGGACACACTTAAGTCAACCATCTTACTTTGGGTTATCAAACACAAGGTTTACTTCAGTTTTCCTATTGCTTTAGGCTTATCATTTTTCCAATTCCAGTTTAATCTGCCCTGTGTAAACCATATGTACACGTTAGTCCAAAGAGGGAGAGCAGTAGGGATGGTCAGGTACCAAGTGCCCACCACCTGCTGTCAGGTTGGGTATCAGGTGTTCTGGAACACAAAATCCTCTGATATGCCTGGGCTCACCCTTGAATTACCCTGGATAATTTAACAAAAGAGCTTTTTCACAGGTCTTTCTACATAGCCAGAATTACATGAAAGCTCTCCTGAATAATTTTTTATGCACACATACAGCCAGCACAACTCTTAGCTGTTCTCCCTGTAGTGCTCCTGTGGAGTTACACTGAACATTCCTGTAACAGAAGCTATGCAACCTAAGTACAGTAGGGTGACATAATTCTGAGCTCAAGTTGATGGATTTTTCCATTGCAAGATTTTGCACAGTAACTCCTAATTAATTTTGAACATTGAAATTAATGAGCTTATCAAAGTAACAAGAAAGAGCCAGGGCTATCCTTAGTTCACCACAGTGTTTTGTGTTTCTTCTAGTATAAAATTACTTTTTGACCAACCATTTTAATCTATTTTCTGTTAAAAGGATTTTGCCTCTTACTCAATAAGACAAGGATGCAGCTGAAGCTGTAGCTGAAGAGAACTGAAAAATGGCTATCCTCCACTCTCTCTCAGTATTCCATGCAGATCCTAGAGCAAATATATAAGTTACTACTTTTTCAGTTTTGGATAAAGCAGATTATTTTATATTAGGAATTCTACAAAATCTGTTAAAAATGTACCCTGCCCTTTCTATGCATATGGATATTCAGATTGGCTATAGAAGATCCTATGTTAAAGATGATGGCATTATGCTTACTGAATAACTGAGGAAAATTCTGAATTCATTCAGGACCTTACTTGTATCACAGAAGGGATTCAATATGCATCACAGAAAAATTATTACTTTTCACTGAACTCAATACAAAGCAAGCTACTAAGTAAATCAGGTGAAATATTAGAAGATTTTGCAGAAGGATGCGTCTGTGGACTGATCAGATTAGAGCAGAAACTGGCTCAGTACTGGTCTGTATGACTGGAGCACACAAAATCTGCAAGGTCAGCAGCACTCAGTAGCCACCACCGCGTCTCTGCAAGGATCTGCTCAAAGACTTTTCAACCTTTCACTGCCAAAACAAGAGTGACCTGCTCCAGCGCTGATTTTAGAAATACTGTGGTTGCCTGTACCACATAAGAGCCTTTGTTGGTGGAGATGTGGATTTAAAAGGCCTGAAGGAATTCTTATGATAATCTGGTCTGACTTCCTGCCTGGCACTGCCCATAATACCTCACGCAGCAATTTCTTTACAAAGCACAAGAACTTGTAACTCTACTAGAAGATATTTCAGAAGGAGATCTAATCTTGATTTAATTACTCCAAGTGATCTACCACATTCCTTTCTAAGCTTTTCCAGTGGTTAATTACACCCACAGTATCATAATTCCAGCGTGAACTCCTCTTCCTTATCTTGCCATGTTTTTGTCTGTTGGAGCCCTATTCTATCTCCCTACACTGATATTTTTAGATACTAACCACATCACACCTCAAAATTCTCTTACCTGAGATAAATAGTTTGCCTGCTTGGCAAATCAAAACAGGGATTCCTGAATCCAACGCACAGCAGCTGCAGTGGAGTAGTATATATAGTGTTTGACTACAGAGACTAAAAGAGAAGATTCAATTCAAGTGCAAAGGAAAGGCACCAAGTATCTTCTTTAACAAGCTTTTCCAGCTTTCACAGCAGTCACCCACTTTTAAGACCTGGAAATTTGGGATAAATAGCACTGCAATCTGCATAGCTTCATTTTTAACCTGATAAATTCTAGCTCAAACAGGATCAGTAGTTACTAAATACTATAGTTAACTCATAAATAAAAAGTTGGCTGATTGCGGGTGGTTTTCTACTACCCATATGTCAAATCACATAAAAATTATGCTAACAGAATTACCTGGTACTTCTGAAGGCGCTGCCAAGGCAGAAATCCAGGAGTGACCAATATATACCCTCAAATACTTCCAGTTGTGACTCCGGTAAACAAAATAAGTAAATTTCCACTACTGCCGTCACGCTATATTACTTAGGCATATTACTTAGATATTTATATTACTGTAGCATTCAGAGGCTCCACATAAGACTCTCTTGTGTTAGGTGATCAACTACAAACACAGCAAGTTTAATTCATTTTTGCGATGTTTGCCCAGTTCTTGTATGACTGAATCCTGGTAAGGAGACAGAAGGAGGACTTGTGTCCTCCCTGGATCACGGATGCTGATGAGCTCAGTGTACAAAGACTGCTTAGAACTAGAATTTCTTCTGGCATTTGCTAAATGCCTGTACTACCCATGTGGTTCTCAACACATTATAAAGTTCCTTAGCTTCCTTAGCCCTATTCCAGAAGGGTTTTCAGGCCTTCACACTGATTTGGTACAAAGAGCAGCATCTTGCTGTCTAGGACATATACCATATATGCACACACCTTTGTACACATACTCTCCACGTACTAATACAAAGTAAGAACTGCAAAGCTAGATAGTCTGCTATTTACAACATGATTTGTCATGACACCTCATTACTTTTTCACAACACTACTGTTTTTTCCATTAATATTTCACATTTCTACTCACTTGTGGTTTCTAACAGTTTACATTTTGCATAGCTTAACTGCCTTTTTTTTTTTCAGCCTTCCTCCTCCCGATTTCAAGGATATCCCTTTGCAAATCAGGAGCACAGTTTATGTAGATGTATCAACTTATACTGGTTTAAGATGTCAAGGTTTTAAAAAAATTCCTTTTAAACACACTTTCATTTGGAAGGCATTTGACTTGAAATAGATGCATGAAATCCAGCTAAAAACTCTGCAAACTTTTACTTTAACCACTGATAAAAAACCAAAACAGGCAAATTCAGGAGGAAAGGAAAAGAGTAACCAACAACACTCCCCTTCCTTGGTAACCTGTGAATGGCTATTAAAATTGATACTAGTCCCTGGGACTGAAAAGCAATTATATATTTCTGTAATGCTCTGAACAGGTTCATTCTGCAGCTGCCCGTCAGAACAACTTGCTACCATATGCCTAGTTATGTTATTTGACATAGATGCTTCATTTTCTAGAAAACACACTACATGAATGTCCTCACTAGCATCTTCACTAGCAGTGGAAGAACGGAAAAGATAAACCCACTTTTTTAACATCCCTTGCAGTCGGTAATGTTTTGAAAGACCTTCTTCTGCCTTTTGGCCATCTAGCAGATGCAGACAGAATCCATTTCCAGAACGTAGCCTGAATTATATTATATATAACAGGAAATATTCACTGCTAGAAGAATTCACCCCTCCTTTATTTTTTTAACTATGTAACTCATAAACTCCTAGCATCACGTCTCAAAACCCAAAAATCTATGACCAAGTTACTTATTTTAACAGCACACACTCTAAAATTTCATTTTCCAACTGCGAAAAAAGTGATGATTTTCACTGACTGAGTAGTGAAAACTATAGCATCTGCTGAAAAATAATTACCTGTAAATTCTTTATAGGCAAAAAGAAGTTTTCAAATCTATGCAGGTATCTTATTTTGATTAAAAGACCAAAGAGTGGCTTAGTAACAACAACAAAGTTCAGTGTTAGACTCATTCTTCGATACTGTATCCATTCCTATTTGTGCTTTGACATACTGACCCACACTATGTCTAGGGTCTACTCTGAAAAGCCGAGCATATTTGTTAAAATTAACTCAAATTAAGTTGAATATCTTACTAAAGTCAAATGAAAACAATCTTACCTTATTAGAGCTTCATTTTCTGTTCATTCACTGAAAAGAGTAAAGAAATCTGTATTAAAGATCCATTTGATAAGAAGTACTTCATGAAGTTATTATTTTAGTTTCACTTCAATTAACACCAGAACTATGGGGTTCTTTTTACGTAACTGGAATAAGTCTCCATTATTTTGGAGAGTTGATCATTCTCAATACTCTGGAGTGGAGGCCTTTATTTACTTGCCATCTTAACTAGCTATTCTGAAAAGAACATTTGAAATGCTTTGGAAATATCAATACAAACAACTGATCTCATCAATTCATCACCCAAACTGCAGGCTGATTAGGCACACTTGATAGGTTTATTTTCACTGCAAGCTGTATTTTATGACCATTGTATTGCCATTATTTTTATTGGGCATTTGATATTTTCTATTATAAGATGGCTTTGCATAGCAGTATGCCCATGCACAGAGTTTCCCAGCCTGGAAAGTTTTTTTAGAAGTAGCTATTTTCTGTCCAACCCCCAAACAGGTAAGGTCAGTGGCGGTTTAGAAGAATGAAAGCATCGAGCCATTTCATTAAACACCTGCTACAACTAAGCCACTCTATATGACACATTTGTCAACAACTTACCTATGTACATCCCAAAATCAAAAATCAAAAAAAAAGCTTTCAGACTATTCTGAAAAAGTTCAGGCATGACTCAGAACAATAAATGAATGTTGAGGCCTGCAAAAATATTAATTAACCTTTCATTTTCTTGTGAGTTTTGTTCAGTTCTTTACAACCCGGGAGAACTATTTGCAGGCATCAGTGTTATAATTGGGAATTGAATTCTGGTAATTCTGAAGTAAATCGGTATTTTTGCCACTAATGTATGCAAGAACAAAATCACACTTTTTCTTATTTAATTTTCTAAATTACCATAATACACAGCATGAAATAGAAAACAAAAAGCCAAGTCTAATAAAATCTGACAATTATTAGCAGTATTTGTTGAAAAGCAGAGAAAATCATGCTGAGTCACAGGCAAAGCATCTCAACCTCTAGCACTTTCTGTACACTTCATTAGCCATCAGTCAGTATGGTTAGAGATTTACAGATGAAGGGAAAACAAGGAGAGACCTTGTTCATCTTTGCCAAGGACGAATTCAGAGCTTGGCCTCAGAGCATGTAATCAATACAATGGTTGAAGAGATGAATTCTTTGCTCTGCAATGAAAATACTGTGATTTGGGGGACAGAGGGGTTAATAACAGAGTCTTCTGAGAATGAATCTGTCAATCTGAAGGAAAGCTTAAGTGAATAGCAGAAGTGCCTCTTCCCTTAATTTACAGTATGGTCACCTGATATTTTATGAGAGACCTACAAAGTGAGACTATTTCAGAAATGGAACAGGTAAGCTTAAAGAGGGAGATTGCTGGAGTGCAGAAAATTATTAGATAAATGACCTGTTTTGAGAAAAGGCATGAGATCCCATTTTTATGAGTCAGCTCATGAGAGCTGACATTTACAGTGTCTGATTTCCCACAACAGAGTATCTGCACATGTGTACCTTTAAAGGAAGAAGAATAACTATAAGGTCATTTAATTACTTGGTAAAATATATAAAACCCTCATGGGTTTAATTTTGTACAGCTTCTTCTGATAATCAGCTATTAAAAACATTCATCAGAACCAGATCCGTTCACATTTACCTATATGGCTTTAGGTGTGGGTAACTCATAAGAGGTAATTTGAGAAAGATTTTGCTGGAATCAAGGGACAGAACCAGTAGGTATTTTATCACTGGATGCTATGCAGGGTCTCAATAGGATTGAGTGGGATTTATTACAGCACGGGCTAAATCCTTCTTACTTTTCTCATGCAAAACACCCATTGAAGCTAGACAGAGTGCAACTGAGGACGTGTTACATCTCTGATTCTTTACTACTCACCTGTCACAATACTACAGTGGTCCACAGCACAAAATTTATGGGACCAGAATGGTTCTTTCTGGGAAGGGAAAGGATTATCTTACAGGAGAGCCTGTTTTAATCATAAAGCAGGTACAGGGGCAAGTCTGAAGATGAGTAAAAGTCATCCTGGACTTGTGACAAGACCAACAGCTTTTAAAGCTAAGTATTTCTGTGCTACAAACACAGCACAAGCTGCTTTGAAGCATATTTAACGCATCCTACATACTTTTAAAGAAGAATGAAAGCTTACTTTGGCAGGGTTTATGACTCCCATAAAAAAAAAAAAACTCTAGCATGCTTCAAGAAACTATTTGCATAAGTTTTCCTTATCTGATCTAGCTGTTGATAACAGGACAAGCTATAATGAGGGCCATGAGCACCTCCCATCATAGGTTCTCACGGGCCCTGCTGCTTCCCTAGCTTGATGGTCTCCGCAGACATTTGTTCATGAGGACCCATTACTGTTCTCCATCAAGTAGCAGGAAGCTTCAGTCTTCAGATGATCTGGCTTCTATCCAAGTGGAGATAACCCCCACCCCAATGTGCCTGAAACCACAGTGGGTAAGTGAGGTTCCAAGCATTCAACAGTCCCTGCAGAAGACTTGTCCGGTTTCCTGCCTTATCTGCCTCTGACACCTTGGCAAAGAGTTTCACTCTTTTGAAAGTGTGGGCTCTACACTTTCAGATAAAAATATGATACTTCCTGTTTATTGCTTGTACTTCATGCTTAATGCCTCCTTGCTTAGATGGATAGGGAGAGCATTACCAACAAGAAAAAAAAAAAATCAAGACATTTTCATCTCAATATTCAGATGTGTCATTTTTCTAAGCATATGCCTCTTTACAGTAAAATCTATACTCGCTGCCAGTCACCAAATGTGTTAACTTTGGACAGACTCTGGAAGGATTCTAGCAGACTGCCTTAAAGGCACATCAGTACCATTAAGTTAAACCAAGCAGACAACTGTCCACACTCAGTGACAACAGGCTGTGTAAATTCAACAAGGTCCTTCCAATTCAGGTACAGTGAAAAAAAAAATCATAAATCTTTCTGCAAGCTCCATCTTTTTCAGAACAACTTCTTATGAACTAATCTTGTAAATACTAAAACTAGCACTAAAAAAATCTACTGACAGAGATTGTTTTTACAATGTACTTTGCTATTGATGCTGTTCATGATTTTTCTCAAAGAAGATTCACCACTGACTCATCGAACCACAGAAAATCAATATTGCCAAAATGATCAGACAGCAGAATAGATTTCCTCCTTTGCCACACTTAGAAAATTCCTGACTGCATGGAGTTGTACACATAAAAATGTTCCTTTTTGTTTCAGTCATTATTATTTCACCTTTTCTGTTTAGTGGAAACTGCAAAACTGAAGATACAGAAACACATCTTGCCATTAACTAAAATAGGGATTTGATCCCTGTAATGAATACACCCAATTAGCTAAAACAAGTTATTTCCAAATGATCCAGTACTTATCCAGTATGCGGTAGGAAAAAAGACATCCAGGTGCACTTGAGAAAATTTAAACTACATATTCTGCCTAAATCTTTGAGCAGATATCAGATCAGGGATGAGAGCACTACTTTTCTTCTTAAAATTTTCTTCTTATCCAACAAAATTCCATTCATCCTATTAAGACTTACTTTCAGGCTCCTGACACCCCTCACATACATCTTTATCTAGAAAAAAACAACCTAAAGTTACCAAAAGATGAAAATCTATCCAGTCCTCTGGACAGATTCACCACCACCCTAGAATTTGTTTCAGTTTACTTTTGTAGTCCCTGCAGAATGCTCTGATGTTTAGGGGTCCACAAAGAGACTGACTGAGCAAAGTAACTACAATTTCCTTTTTCACAAAAGATCACAAAAAGCCACTCAGACCTGGAAAAGCCACAGAGTTCTCACTCCATCAGAGCCAAGGAAGGAAAAAGAAAGGGGTGGGGGATCAACAATCCTGACCAGGAGATAAATGCATTCTTAAAGCCACACCACTAAGTTTGGCTTTCAGTTCTGCTGTTTAGCAGCTCTCAGGAAGAATTAAAATGCATGTCGGGGGGCGGGGGGGGGGGGGNNNGTGGTGGGGGGCAGGGGGGAGGAGAAAAAAAAAAAAAAAAAAAGAAAAAAAAATCAGGGAAAATCTCACTGACCTCCCTCAGCAAAGTTCTTCCTCAAGATGCAATGAACTCTGCTGGCACAGAAAGGTAACTTAATTCTTCCTGCCACACCAGTCTTGACTCAAGGCCATTTGATTTCACAGTTCCAGTACTTGCAGTAGTTAGCAAGTTGTGCCATGCACTCTGTAGAGTGAAAAGCCATGACTGCAGCATGCCAAAGTCTAATCTGTGACAGGCATTCTCATTTCTGGGACTCCTCAAAGCATGCCTTGGATTGGGCAGTGCTGCAAGGCAGCAGACAGGCCTGTGTGCACAGCCTAAACTCTGAGACCTAGGGATGCATCCTGAGAATGTTTACTACCAGTACAATGCTAATCATAATCATGATGTCGGTATATGCTCTCTGCAAGACAAAAGGGTAGAAGAAAGCCAGTGTTTAGATTGGACAGCAAAGAAAAGATCATAGCCAGAAGGTAGAAAACTCATAAAATAGTTCCAGATAAGGCATACATAGAGATTAAAAATTAACCACTGTTGCCAAAAAAATGCACGTAACCCCACCCACAGCTATACATGCCTATGTATGACTGCCAAATGCAAGAGGAATATGTGCTCTGTGCTCTGCTGCCCCACCACCGTGACCAGTCACAGAGCCACCATCTCACATCTGTCCTGCTCCCCAAGAAAATGCCCAAAAAAAGCATCACCGTTTATTATTGCTCTTCAGGGACTTCAATGATTTTTTGGAAACTAGCCCTTCTTCTGGGTCTAAGAAGTCTTAAATTTTAGCCAGGTAACTTGACCCAACTTTGCAGAGGTGGAATAATGAGGAAGCAAAAATCCCCATTGCTACCGCTGTATGCTTGTTCAGACCATTCTAGAGAATAAAAGCTCACAGCTGCTTTACCGAAAATGCTACAAATAAGCTGTCCAGAAGCTATTATCTTCTCCAGTAAACGATGAGTCTACAGACAGTAATGTCTGCTGTCCTGTTTTGCCAGCATTTCCATTACAATTCTCTGTTTTAATGAAGAATTAACAAGATTAAAATACACTTTGGCAAGGAGACCTTCAAGTTCTATTACAGTACATTGTATTTACATTATCAATGTTAATGTCACAATTCTCCTTGACTTAAAAAAGGACAAAGATAAATTAATTTACTTTTAAAATAAAAAGTGTACCAAACATAATTGTTTAAAATCTTCAAACTTATTTCTCTACTTTTTATAAAAAAAATACATTATTTATGCCATTAAAAGGAAAAGCTTATTGTTGCAATGAAAGACTTTATTGAATTCAAGAGAACTAAAGCAGATCCCAGAAAAGGGCAGCTATTCTCTCTGTGCATAACATAATCATATGTCCTAAACCCAATTATTTTCTTCCTCTGAAAGGTATTTAAGATGTCATCTCCGTAGGGCCTGGCCCAGTGCCACTGAAAGTAAAATGATGCACACCATAGCCACCGAGAAACCTTGCATTCACCTTAAGACTTGAAAACCTTGCCTAGGACCGAAAACTCAATTGCGAAAAGCATCAGAATGTTGAAAACAGGCCTTCATACATATTTCTGAAGTACTGATGCTCATCACTTGTCTGACTATTGCCCAAAACTTAAAAAACCCCTAACTAATAGTCAAATCTGAGGGGAAGCTTTGGGCTTTACATGCAACGCATTGTGAACTCAGAGGTATTCACCCCACATGTGTTTATCCATATACTGCAGTTATTGGTGGAAGTCACCACTTCTGAGATTCATGGTACAAACAGCACCCTGGAATTTTCTTGTCTCTTCCTCCAGCTTACCGAAAAGGAACCCAGGGAGCAAACAAGCTGAGGCAGCCAAACAAGGTTTCATCATCCATTCAATCATCCTTAGATCCAGACTGTTTTACACCAGATGCCTGATTTTTATCATTGTCTGTATGTCTGAGTAAGCATAAACTACAACAGAGATCAGACATTGGACCTTCAAACATTTTATCAGAAAGCACATATTTTTCTGCATATAATTACCCCACTGACATGACAATGATTATTGCTGTCTTAATTGTCCCTAGTTCGTCTTCTATGGGATGGCTGAACTAAAAAAGCTAGTACCTTCAAGGACAAATGTACAGTTAAGTATTACTGCATAATATCCCCAGCCAGTGAAGTTCATTATTGAGTCTTAGAATAAAACATGACAGACTTTGTTATGTTATCTTTTTCAGAGTGTCAGTACCAAACCAACACATCCCAGAACATAATAAAGGCAGGCTGTTACCAACTCATGACACAGCCAGAACACGTATTTTTTTCCCCACTGCTTTTCCTAATAACTAAGTTGGTGGTGCTCTGTTGTGCTTGGGATAGTGGATAACAACCATCACACCTGCACACAGGAGTGCAGCTGTCATGGTAAATTAAAGCAAGTTCTATGAAAGCAAAAGTTTAATACATGCTTCTAACAGTGGAAAAATATGGTGAACTGGTCTGTAGTATATTAACTGCTTTGCCTTTGATTTTAGGATCTTTTTTTGTTACATTTTTTTCTTCTACTTTTTCCTACCGTGGGCCTTCATTTAAGTCCTGTGTATAGTACCTGTCCCAGTAAATCATCCCAAAGCAGTTCAGAACTGTGGCACAAAATGCATGATTTGAGCAAGAAATACGTCCTTAAGTTCTGCATACATTTTGAAAGATATGAAAAATACCCAAAGAATAAATGACATGGAAATCTGACATTTGAAAGTCAGTGGAAGCAAGCTTAAAGAGAAGAGGAATTTCTTCTTATTTATGGTACCGTAAAGATTTTAAAGTATATTGTACCACAATGCTGTATAATCATCAGGCAGCAATTCTGCTGGGAAGTGCTTTTCACATGGCAGTTTTGGTTCCCTACATAAGAAACAGACAATGAAACAGAAACAGGTATTTCTAAGAAGGGCTTTGGAAATCGTCTCCCTATGCCCAGTACATAGAGCAAACATAAATCTTCACTGAAACAAAGTTGTATTTCAGTAGTGTCTGCAGCTGCCTAACTTCTCTTCATCTTCTGTAAAGAGGCTGTGGAAAACATTGCTAGTGACAATGACATCATTTGCTAGTGATAATAAACTATGACTAAATTCAAAATATTGTTAAATCAAGGTTTTCCGGCTAAGCTGATGCGATAAAAACCTTAAGAAATTATATTTGCTTTATTTTGGGGAGCTAAGATCAAGCATGCTGAAGCTCCCACTTTTTTTTGAAAGGTGGAATTGGGCTAAACTCCAACTAAGAGACAAACTGACAGATTTAGACATTTGTTTAGGAACTATGTAGCAATGTATCAAAGCCAATCCATTGGAATTGTCTTTTATGTTTATTTCTATCAAATGAAATCAGAATTTAAAAAACCTATCAAAGTACTCAAATTCAAAACTGAATTCATGCACACTGAAAACCTTTGAATGCACAACTAGCAGGAAAGGGGAAAGTGGTATTTTCCCCACTTTGGATGCTCCATGAAAAAAGGCTTCATTTACACTTCTGTATTTTTAGAAAGATGGTGGTATTTGCTGGTTTCTTCCTTCCAGTACATCACAGATAATATTCAGCTGCCAGGTTTATGAGGTACTTGCAATTGTAACTCAACAGACAAATCCTCTGTTATAAAGAGAGAACAAATAATGGGGATTTACAAAGCTGTAATTACAGCAAGAGAGTTTATGCATGAGGATATATTAAAAGAAATACTATACGCAAAATAATTTTTTAAAAGAAATCCTCTGAGCATTATCACCACTTACACTAAGGACCCTTTTATAATGTTACCATAAAAAGGATTCTAAATGCTTGTCATCCCTAAAGGATGTCTGCAGACTCTGCCAAGCTCTCCTACGTAGGCTGAAGTTGATAGCATATACCTGTTTTACGGTTAGCAAATTATGAAGAACGAGCAGAGCAAACTTTGAGCCCGAACCAAAACACATTAAAGGTAGACGCTGTACTTCAGCAACCAGACAAAGCATGTCAGCTGCTGCAAGCCTTGGCAGTGAAACGGGAGCAGAGACCAAAAGGTGGTGCATGCTGTTCCCACCAGCCAGCACCAAAAAGCTGCATGGTTTGTTGCACGACAAGCAAGAGCAGAACAACTGATCGATGAGCCCACTCTGGCTGTGGATCAAGCACAGGATAGCAAGGGCACCTGCACGTGAATGACAATGCATTCACTAAATAATGAACCACTGAGGACAAAGACCATATTCTTGCCTTTGCACTGGTCCATTTGGTCACGAAAGGCACTTGGGCATGCAGGAGTGGGATGCCTCGACGTATGGGGGATGCAGTCAGTATTCTGGATATCCTGTTCCGCCAGCAGCTTCCTGAGAACAGGTGTTCCCTGTGCACCAGAGACCTGTGGCTGGTTGCACAGCATTCCCCAGGGGACCCATACCAGTTACAGTTGTGCCCTGAGGATGCTTTGAACCAAACTGCCACCCAGTTGTCCCAGCAGCAAGGAAACACAAAAGCAAAGATGACTTCAAGCATCCCACCGTCTGAATTAAAGAGGATGTTAGGTTAGATTTCACTTCAATATATTCCATGAGCAGAGCATAGCTGAGAAGTTATTTTACAATATGGTGCACATTGTTTATTTAGTTATCAATTGCCACTATAGTTCCTGGTCTTGTTGAGTCAGGAAGATTTCTACATCTCCTCAAAATAAAACATTGAGCTGGGAATCACAAAAAAGTCAAAAGATTTTGTTTAAATTCATCCTGAGATCCTTTTGATTCTACTGGCTTTTTGATAAACTAGAATGGGAGAATCTGACCGTTATTCAAGAAACTACAGTAAAAAAAACCCTGCAATTACTTTCCCAAACATCATCTCTAAGATCAGTGATTCATTATCATAGTTTAGATTTTGAAAACAATTGATTACTGGTGTAATAGCAAGCAATTCTGTATTGGATTTTTAGGGTTACGCTTGAACACATTGAAACAGTTACTAGTGCAATATATGACAAAAAAAAAAAAAATCCAGCTCAGGATATTCTATGATTCTATGACAAAGCAAGTGAATATTGCAGCAAAGCTACAACGAATCATAAATCTGCATTTTTAATTTTAAAAACCAGAAGAGCTTTCTTTTATATATAATATTTCAACTTTTGTGTTTGATTCTGAAATTAAAAAAAAATTATCTATGACTTTTCTATTTGGGATTGGTCATATGGACTATGTAATGGAAAAGCTCTATAACGTATCTGAATCATTATTTTATTTTGTTCTCCTGTGGTTCCAATTGTTCATTGTTAATTAGATCCAGCCATAACAACTCATTGTGCAAAAGGCATACTCTGTTTTAATCAAAATCTTGGACGGCATTTTGGATGGCATCTTGAAAAACTTGGACAGAATACTCTGTGGTTTCCTCACCGATGAAGAATCAAAATGATTAACTATGAACACATCTTCCACTGAATGCTCACAGTTATTATCAGGTTATTTTGATGAGCAGCTGCCTGTTTCATGGAACTATTTTAGATTTCTTCCTGTTCTGTACCTGCTTTCTTCACTCATAACAATAAGGAAGTGAAAACATGTCCCACAGGATACATCCATGGTGAACTCCTAAATAATTTTTTAATTTCCATTTTATGCTATGCTGAAAGCGACGTGTTAAACACAGAATATGACTGTGATAGTCTCATTTATTTGAAATCAGATCTTTTTATTTATGATATTCAAATTATTTTCCACATTGTTTTGTAGCAGTGAAGAGAACTGGCCAGTGTTTGGGAATGAAACACACCAACAAGGTCATGCTTACGGACTGTCTTTGTACGTGCATTTTGGTGACAAGGTATGGATTCAGATTATCCTCACTGATGCCAAAAATCTGAAAAATGTTTTTTTGCCAGGAATAAACACAGCACTCTGGTTTTTTTGTATCAACACATAAATTGTCATCCAATGGCACTTTTGATTTTGGTGCTGCTTGCTAGGTTTTACGTTTTGCTCCATAAGATTCAGTTATTTCTTTTATGTCAGGCCATTCAGCAACTTCTTTCCTGCTTTCTCGCCCTGCTATAGCCCCAAGGAATCACAGACTCACAAACTGTCTTTTGCTCTTTCCTAATCACCTGTTTGTAGCGGAAAAAGCAACATTGTTTAGCATGTTTGTTGGGATTGAGCGGACTCACAGCAAGTCTGCTGATGATGCCAAACTGTGTGGTGTAATCAACACATTGAGGGAAGAGATACCACCCAAAGGGACCTTGACAGGCTTGAGAGGTGGGCCCGTGCAGTACTCATCAAGTTTAACAAGGCCATGTGCAAGATCCTGTACTAGTGTTGGCGCAGTCGGAAACTCAAATACAGGGTGGGTGGAGAAAGGATTGTGAGGAGCCCTGAGGAGAAAGATTTGGAGGTGCTGGTGGATGAAGAGCAGGACATGAGTCAGCAATGTGCACTTGCAGCCCAGAAAGCCAGCTGTATCCTTGGCTGCATCCAAAGTAGTATGACCAGCAAGTCAAGGGATGCGATTCCCTTCCCCTACTCTGCTGTTGTGAGACCCCACCTGGAGTACCCCATCCAGCTCCAGGGCCCCACACAGTAGGACGTGGGCCTGCTGGAGCGAGTCCAGAGGAGGGCCATGAAGACAATCACAGGGCTGGAGCACCTCTCCTATGAAGACAGAGGGAGTTGAGGTCGTTCAGCCTAGGAAAAAAAAAGGCTCCAGCGACCTTAGAGCACCTTCCAGTACCTGAAGAGAGTCTACAAGAGACTTGGAAAGGGACTACTTACATGGACATGCAGTGACAGGATAAGGTGGAATGGCTTTAAACTGAAAGACAGCAGGCTTAGATTAATTATTAGGAAGAAATTCTTTTCTATGAGAGTGGTGAGGCACTGGAAAAGGTTGCCCAGAGAAGTTCTGGGTGCCCCATCCCTGGACATATTCAAGGCAAGGCTGGATGAGGACTTGAGCAACCTGGTCTAGTGGAAGGTGTCTCTGCCCACGGCAGGTCCCTTCCAACCCAAACCATTCTATATTTCTGTGATTCTATCAAGTACCCACAAAATCAGTGTTTTAAGGGCTGTAAAGAGAAAATTACAGAGGATTCTAACATGCTCTCTAGCCATCAGTTATTCCTGCTTGCCTTCCCCTTGCAATAATACAGGCAACAACACAATTGTTTTATAATAAATTACATTAGATGATAAATTATAGTATCATCACATCACATTGTATTATGTAACTACAGATAGATGTAAAAATTTGTTTGATTTTAATCTTTTCACCCTTTTGAATTCTGAAAATCTTTCAAACACAGTCTGAAAGGAAATCTAATAAGCTCTGTTTTGCACATACAAGTGGTGATTTTGGATGCCTGCCCATTTCTCTGACAAACCAAAATGTCTTTAATGAAACTTTGTTTCCAGTAAGAACCGAATACCATCTTTCTGATGTTTTAGGTTATGGACTCTAAAATGGCTTTATGCCAAGTCATGAGTCATTTTTTAAAGTCTAAGATCCCGTATCTAGTATCAAAACCCAGCAAAAAATAAATTCCTTAACTATTATCAGAGTAGCACCATAATTTGGAAAAAATGAAAGCTTACTTTGGCTGGTTTCTTTTGTAAAACAAAACACCAAAGGCAAGGTTTTCAACTGACAAGTTAAAAAACAAACAAACAAACAAAACCTACAAATATAAGCCTCCTTCATAAATGGAGGAAATAAAAAGTATTTCTGATTTCTCACGAACAACTTCTGCCTGTATTTTAGAAGTAAAATCATAATAGCAGTAACAAAAGGAATGAGAACTAATGGGATCTCTCAATCTGCCTCCCGAGTGTTTGGCTACAATGTACCTACCACACCTGAAATGTTTCTACACTAATGCAGGCAGCATCAGGAACAAACACGAGGAGCTCCAAGCTTTGGCCCAGCCCCAGAGATTTGACATCACTGGCGTAAGTGAAACCTGGTGGGATGAGACCTGTGACTGCAGTGCCCTGTTGGATGGTTACAGGCTCTTCAGGAGGGATAGGCAGAGCAGAAGAGACAGAGGGGTGGCACTGTGTGTAAGAGAAGGCTTAGAATGTATGGAGCTCACAGTTGGCAATGGAACAGTTGAGAGTCTCTGGGTAAGAATCAAGGGGCAAACAAATAACGTGGATGTAATTGTGGGAGTCTGCTATAGACCTCCCAGCCAGGATGATGACACCAATAAACCATTCTTTGAGGAACTAAGAGATACTTCCAAGTCAAGTGCCCTTGTCATTATGGGGGACTTCAACTTGCCAGAAATCAACTGGTAGCAACACATGGCTGGTACAACCTGGGCCAGAAGATTCTTAAAAAACCTGGGTGACAACTTCCTGGAACAGGTTCTAAGGGAGTTGACTCGGAAAGATGCTCTTCTTGATGTGCCGCTTGTCAGTAGAGTGGATTTCATGAGAAAACTGGAGATTGGTGGCGGTCTTGGCCACAGCGACCACAAAGCAATCGAGTTTAAAATTTCTGTTGACAGGAAGAAAAGTGCCAGCAAAACCTCAACTCTGGACTTAAGAAGAGGAGACTTCAGGCTGCTCAGCGAACTAGTAAGGTCCCCCGGACACATGTTTTTGCAGGTGCTGGGGTCCATCAATGCTGGTCACTTTTCAAACATCACCTTCTGAGGGCACAGAAGCAGCACTTCCCAAATTTTGGAAGTCTAGCAGGTGAGGCAGGCAAGGCAGAAGGCTGACCTGGCTGAGTAGGGATCTTCTCTTGGAAATAAGGCAAAAAAGGATGGTGTATGCCTAGTGCAAGCAAGGTCAGGTGACATGGGAAGAATTCAGAGATCCTCCTTGCTGCTGTAGGGAGAAAATTCATGTGGCCAAAGCTCAGCTGGAGTTGAAGCTGGACAGAAATTTGTGGGGGGCAATAGAAGGAGTTTTTTCAAATACATTAATGTCAATAGGCAGTATAGAAATATCATTGGCCTCTTCCGGGATGGGAATGGTCACCTCACAAACAGCGACAGAGACAAGGAACAGGTGTTTAATGCTTTCTTTGCCTTTGTCTTCAATACAGATATGGACCAAGGGGGTCTCAGCGCCTTGGAGCTGGAGGACCATGATTGAGAGAATGATCAACTCCAAGTCAACCCTGAAAGTGTGTGGGATCTCCTACTCCAACTGTATCCCTACGAATCCATGGGGCCTGATGGAATTCATCCCAGAATCCTCAAAGAGCTAACTGATGTAATTGCAAAATCTCTCTTGATGATTTCTGAGTATCTTGGGAATCCAGAGAGGTCCCAGTTGACTGGAAGCTGGCAAACATTGTCCCAATTTTCAAGAAGGGCAAAGAGCAGGACTGCAGAAATTACAGGCCTGTCAGTCTCACTCCAGTGCCTAGTAAAGTTATGGAGAAGATTATTCTGGGAGGTATTGAAAAGCATCTGAAAGACAACACAGCCAGCACAGCTTTATGAGGGGAAATTCCTGCTTATCAAACCTGACTTCCTTTTAGGACAAAGTAATCCACCTAGTTGACCAAGGCAAGCCAGCTGATGTAATCTTTTTGGATTTCAGTAAAGCTTTCAATACTGTCTCTCACAGGATCCTTCTGGACAAAATGTCCAGCACACAGCTGGATAAACACATCACGCGGTGGGTTAGCAATTGGCTCATGGGTCGAGCAGAGAGGGTAACAGTGAATGGGGTGACATCAGACTGGTGACCTGTCACTAGTGGGGTTCCACAGGGCTCCATCTTATGCCCTCAACAGCTTCATAAATAACTTGGACACAGGACGGGAAGGGATACTAAGCGAGTTTGCAGATGACACGAAACTGTTGACTCCCTCAAAGGCAGGGAGGCCCTGCAGAGAGACCTTGACAAATTAGAGGACTGAGCAATCACCAACCATATGAAGTTCAACAACGGAAAGTGCCGGATTCTGCACCTGGGATGGGGCAACCCTGGATGTTCATAGAGACTGAGGCATGAGATGCTGGAAAGCAGTGCCACGGAATGGGACCTGGGGGTCCTGGTCAACAGCAAGTTGAGTATGAGTCAGCAGTGCCCTGGCAGCCAGGAGGGCCAACTGTGTCCTGGGGGGAATCAGACAAAGCATCACCTGGTCTGTTCAGCCTGGAGAAGAGGAGACTGAGGAGAGACCTCACTGCAGTTACAACTTCCTCATGAGAGGAAGAGGAGGGGCAGACATTGGTCTTTTTTCTGTGGTGACCAGTGACAGGACCCAAGAGAATGGCCTGAAGTTGCATCAGGTGTGGTTTAGGTTTGATATTACAAAAAGGTTCTTCAACTAGGGCATGGTTGGGCACTGGAACAGGCTGCTCAGAGAAGTGGTCACAGCACTAAGCCTGACAGAGTTCAAGAAGCATTTGGACAATACTCTCAGGCACATGGTGTGATTCTTGGGGATGATCCTGTGCAGGGCCGGGAGTTGAACTCGCTGATCCTTGTGGTTCCCTTCAAACTTGGCATATCCTGTGATTCTGTGAAAAGCTCGTCTACTTTTTTGACACGGTGGTATATATGCCACATCAGCCCACTTCAAGCACTGTGCCTCTAAGAGTTTAAACTAAACATAACATATTTCTACCACTGAATATAAATGCTAGGGGTCAAAATCCCCAAAAATTTACCCAGTAAAACTATCATACATAGCAGTTTGCCTGTACAACACTTGAAGAATTGACATTTCAAAACTCTTAAATTCTGCTTTGTTCTGAGAAGAGACACCGAAAAGCAGAGACTGCTTCCTTGTCACACAACTTTTATATATGTAATTCCAAGCAAGTTCTGTAAAGTGACTGACAGACATAGATTTTCAGAGGGGAAAAAAAAAAGAAAATCAGCATAGCTGAAATTGTGTTGGTTGAATGCTACAGCACGGCAGACAGCAACTCTATGTGCCAGCACAGCAGGAAAAAGAACTCAATTGCTTTTAATAGACAAGCATTTAGTGCAACTAATATAATCTGGAGTGACATTTCCCCCTGTCTATTATGTAAGATGAAAGCTAAACTTGTTCTTTTATACATATCGCCTATCTTCAACACACTGCCTAATCAGCTTTCTTTCCACTTTTAAGGTATTTTAGTAGCAAAAAAGGGGAGACTTATCACATCCTTGAGTTTCCTTCTTAAACTCTTATTTTCTTCCACTCTGTGATCATGTTGCCACATAAACAGATTTCGAAAGGAACTGTTCTTTGTTTAGTTAGCATGGTTCATGTTCTATGTCTAACAACCTCTCTAAGAATTTTAACTCTCCACAGAAAATAATTTAAAAGGTGAAGAAAAATCTGGGAAACTCCACTGAGAAAACATGGAATTTCAAAAATCAAGGAGAGTCAATCCATTTTACCAGCATGATTGCCTAACACCTCCTTTTCTAAATTTCAGGAAAAGAAGTGAAAAAGCAAGGAAATGAGTAGTTAGAGACATCACCATTTTTATAACTCAGGCATCATCCAGAATGTGTGATATCTATCTACCTTTGTGACAGCAATTATCCTTGACAAGATTTTCAAAATGGCATTCAGCAGCAGACTTAGAGAGCTCAGAAACTGCCCACAAAAAGAGCAAAACAGATAATGACAGATTTTCTCTGTTAAAACATTCATTTACAACTCCAAGATACTTAAATTAATAGCTAATTCTTTCCCAGTCTTTCTGCTTACCTATGGCTATTCACCTCTGTGCTGCCACTGGATAAAGCTGATATATTAATTTTAACCCCTTCAAGATAGCCAGCTCCGATAGACTGACTTGTTTTTAATGTATTTTGATAGACAAATAAAGCTGTCTAAGTGCCAAGAAGTCTGCATATTTAAGATTCAGTACTCAAAGAAGTGAGTGATTAAAATCTAGTGATTTTGCAAGACAAGTTCATAAGGGCTATAAATACAACACATAGCATCAAAAGACCTCATCACCAGACATCTGAGTACCAGAAGGAGACACAAGGCATAAAAGAAATCAAACCTTCAAAAACAACGTACCAAATTGATTAGGCAACACGGGAAGAATGTTGTACAGGAGACACTTTATTGTGCATATATGCCAAACATGTTTATGGTTCCTCTTCAAAAACCTGTCTTGCATTTTCCTGGTAGTACCAGATAGTTCATGTCTCACTTGCCTTCCCAAACTGTGTATCCCACAATAAACAATGCTGCCTGCATTAGAAGAATGCCCCTTCCAGGTACATATCACCTCCTGAAAGGGCACTAAAAATGTCCTACCCTGATGCTTTTAGAGTCAGATCATGAGCAGGAACCTCTGACTTTCCCAGTCTGAGGCAGAAGCCTTCAGCATATATGGACAGACAACACTGCAGAGCTTGTTGGACTACCTACAGGTGCAAGAGAGATGCTGACCACTTAATCAGCTCTGCACACCATGTTGTGATCTGTAAATCTCCTGCTCTCTCTCAGAGCTGTGTGTCTGCTGAACCATGCCACTGATGCTAACCTTTCCATGCATCTGATGGAAAGCCTCCTCCATATGAAGCCTTCTTTAGGGAGCACCGAGGTGGATATAAGACAGTGGCAGCCACTGTTCTACTGCACTGAGCACCGCGGGGTGCCGTGCCTAGGAGGTACCGATGCCCGGCTCTCCCCTGACATAAAACCTTTCCATAGACAGAGCAGAACCCATGAGTGTGCCTCTGAACTCCACAGAGACAGGATCAGAAAAAAAGTTTGGAAAAGCCTTACAAGAGGAGGACAGAAATCTATGAAACTGCTAACAAACTCACTCAGAAACCTCAAGATGCTCATGCAGGGAGCAGTGATTGGAATTTCAAATATAAAATATACCATCTACCCCATATCTGGAACAGACTGTGAAAACAGCAACAGCCCATGCTCTGCCCTTTTTCAGAAAATAGATGTTGAATGAGACAAGCAATGGGAAAAAACCACCTTAAGTTGTTTCAGAGCAAAGAGATTGGTTTCCTCATTACAGCACAAAAAACACGTGGCAGGGCATATTTCCATTTATTTTTCTTTGGGTTTGCTTTCTTCTTTTGCATCCAATAGATATCAAGTTAGTAGGGCTGAGAGCCATATTCATTTAGCTGGCAGAACCCAGCTGCAGGTAGGGTCTTCACATCATGACAGCACTACCAACATTTTTCCCTCTAATTATTCTTGCTCAGTATTCTATTCTTCACGTCAAAAAGGAAGGAAGAGCTTCAAACACTTAGGAGAGATGCCTCCTCTTGAAGAGAATTATCCAGAAAAAGCGCAATTCAGAATTAACAAAGCCACTTTTCTACAGAGGCTCTTTGAGTTCTATATATGCAGAGGAAATTCTTGCATTTATCAGACAGCAGAAGGGGAAGGGCTTTCTACAGGGCGATTTTGAAATTCTTGGTCAAAGGTTAACCTGGTTTTTAACTTCAAAGTGCAGAAAATCTTGGAGGTTGAAAGAATACAGTAAAACTTCAGAGGGATGTTACCAATCTGAAACGAGGCTATGAAGGCACATAAAGTTGCCTTCTGTGCTACACCTTTCCTCGCCCTTGGTTTCAGACAGTTCCTAAGAAGTGAAAAGACAAAGTCCGTTTGGGAAAGTTTAAAATATAATCAGATTTTTCTAGCTGGCAGCACTGAAGGAGGCAAAGGCAGTTTCACTAATTAAGATCTGAACTCCTGCTTCAACTTCAGTTTTTCATGATGTTACTAGATATTTTAAAATATGGTACTCATTCATTGCAGGGTGCAGCACCCGCAGGGCAGTGAGTAATGGCTTTACTCTTGCTTCAGTACTGGCAGCAGCATGTTGGACTGGAAAATGAACCTCTATTTCCTATCTATTTTTATAATCAGTTTATCTATCATCTCCTTAATTCTTACCCCTCTATACAAACAAGAAACAAAACATTAAAGACTCAGTACTACACTGAAATACATTCACAACGCTGCCATTGACAGCTCAATGGCGACACTGACTTGTAAACCAAGGTCAGAATTTGGCCCCAACCAGTGTATCTGCAGTCTGTACAAAAAATTCATGAACTAAATCTTTTAACTGCTTTTATAAATAGGAGACAAAATGAGAGAGTCATCACTTAGTCAGCCAGGCAATGATTCAAAATCTAAACCTAGGATATAATTTTAAGGAAAGTAGTTGGTAATATTGGTATATTTTCTCATTGTACCAGAAAAATGACAAAACTAAGTTGCTCTGGTTTATACCAATTTTTTCTTGTTTTCAGTAATTGAAAAAGTATAAAATACCAACTAAACATAGCAATAAGATATCAGACACAAAACAGATACCTGTAGTATTATATGCCCAGGTATATTTTACTGCAGCCCTGAGGTCATACATGTTACTGAGTTCTAGTTTATTTGCAAGCTTTCCTGTTTCTCTAAACACAAACATTACTTCTGGTATTTTGTAACTAGCTCTACATTATGAGGTGATATTAACTGCAGAGGTGACAGCTGGCAGGAACTTTTGAATCGAAGGGTCTCTTTCTAAATGATACACACAAAGTTCTGTATTAGCTCTCACAAGATGCACTGTTTACTAAAGATGATTACCCATGAGTAAATAATGAGTCATGATATCCTTAAAAAAGCAAACACACAGAGTTAAAGAATAATTTCTGACACGGATAAACAGACAGTACTGAAAAATTGAATCACTTATGTGCATCTGTCCTAATAAAGTGTTAAACCCCAGAAAAACTAGAGAAAATAGCCATAATTATATAAAAATATGTTAGAAGATCTTGGCAAGACTGTATCTCTTTTCATATGACTGTAAAGCACCATTTACAGACATACAAATAGGTAAACGAAGTCTTAAATATATGCAGGAACAAATGGAAAAGGGATTTTTATTTGGTTGACACAACACAGATCATAGTAGTTTTTTCATTCTTGATGGGTTACTACTCTATCCTTACAAACAATGCAGACCGCTGAAATGCTACATATTAAAATTTAGGCAGGAAAGCAGCACTGTAATTATAATAGGGATGCAAACTGCTCATTTTTATTTTATGTTATCAGACGACTTACTAGCACTTTGGGAATTTACTGTTGGGGAATTCATCTCCAGACGATCACCAACGGTGGTGAAATAGTCTCTCCTTCATTATTGCTACTTCAATAGGAACCTTATTTCTAATGCTACCTTATACATTTCTAAAATCAGCACTAGGCTCCAAAAGTTCCTCAGGGGAGTACGATGGCAGACTGAAGATTATGAAAAATATGTTTATATTATGTCCATTCAAAACACTATTCATCTGTAAGGATTTTGCCTAAAACAGCTTGCTCCTAGCCATTCTGCAGAGCCTTCCAGACACCTGCGAAGCTGTCAGCAGTTTTACAAGAAAAATTAAATGGAATCTAGTGATCCTTATAACTTCTCAGCAGCTGAGAGTGGTGGCTCTGGAGTGACAACAAGACATAAACACACTCTCCTGGAACTGTGACTTTTCATATAACCTTCTGAAATGTTTCCTTGTGAGGACTAAAGTAGAACAAGCTGGACTCAAAAACAAAAATAATTAAGTAAATTATGTGAAAATAGGAAAAAACGGGCACCTAACTTGATTTCTTTGTGAACACCACCGTATAATAAAAAGATCCAGATTGAAAGTTGAAATGGGTGTTGACCAAATGTTAGGACTAATGCTCTTGGCTTGACATGCTACATTCTGAAATTAAGGATGCCAGGATGTATTTGAAGATTTCATGAGGATGAAATAGTCAAATTAGATTTCTTTGGAAAGAGCACTGACACCTCAATTCAAGAATGGGTGTGACCACCACATTTTGGGGACTGACGCCCAGCTGGGGTACCAAGCAACTAGAGGAACATACACCAAACCTGGTAATTCTGACATGGAGACAGGAGTGCTTTCCCTCCCTTCTTCCCTGCTTACTCCTTCTAGTATATTGGTCTTGAAATGTAATCTCTCATGCTTTGACCAATCTATAACCTCCATATAGTAAGTTACAGTTCACATTTTGAGATTATGTGATTTTAAATCACAGGTTTCTCAAAAAGTTTTTGTAACATTTTAAACACATATTTTTCAGAAGACGCAGACAACCAGTGAGATGGCCAACCACAGCATAGATCTCACAACCTGTCCTTCAAGTTTCTTAAATTACAGACACAGTTCTGAATCAGGGTCGCACATGATGTGCAATTCTGCGAGGTCCTCCTCATTTTTTGGCTGACTGGTGATTGTTAAGATCACTGAAAAGGCACCAAGAAGCTTTAGCTGACCATGTTCACAACAGGAAAGATGGCATCTCTTCCCCCACAACCCACAAAACTTAAAATAGTACCAAAAAGAAAAGGAAGAAAAGATCAGTGCAATCAGAGCACTTCAAGTAGAATAAAGACCCCTTCGGGGCACTTTACCTTCCAGTCTGAAGCTTAATGGGAAAATTAAATAAAATCTAAAATGGCACACAGGGCTTACAAGATTACATGTGCTTACATTAAGCAAATACAACAGAAACCTATTTCTGCTGCATCTTGATTTATATTATTGTGAATGTTTAATTAAGAAAAAAAAATACACTAAAAGTAGGAAATAATTTAATGTATTTTCCTTTTTTCTTTCCATGATGTAAATGGCCCATATTCTCAATGTTGTTATACTAGAGTTAAATTAGGTCAAAGGCATTTAGTGTTCAAAACCAGGACATGTCACTACTATCAAAAATTATCATACAAGAGCGGATTTCAGTAGCTGCCTATCCCTCATTGTACCAAAGTTGTACCATTCCATAACATACAGCTGCTGATCCTTTATACAACTTAGATTCCTATCAATCAATTACAAGCTGGTAACACTATCACACACAGACCAAAGTCTTAGATCCATCCCTTCTAATAAGTAGATCTCTTCATTAAAATTTAAAAAAACACTCACTTTTTGCAGTCACCTTTTACAACTACGTTCAGACAATTCAGACATGGTCACTAACAGACATGTGCAGACATCTTGCAGTTTTTGCTAATGTCATTCTCCTTTCCTACTCTATTATTTTTCCAAATCCTGCATGAACTCTCTCCTGTTTAATCTCTTCTAGTTAAAAAAACAAAAAACAAACAATAAATAATGACCAGTACACAAAAGGGAATGCAATGTTCTAGGACTGGGCTTGTATGAGCCATAGGAAATTTGTACAAAAATGAGAAGAGCTGTGAAAGCTGCAGCAGGATGTCATGATCTCTGTTTACAGCAATAAATTACATCAACAAAGTGACAGTGTTCTGTGTGACCCTGCATTGTTTAATTTTTTCTCTCTTTTGTTATTATTTTTCCTCTCTTTTTTCATTATTACTGTGCTTGTCTTCACTTTACCAATTCTCGTTACTCCCTCCAATTTGATAACGGTCTAACCAAACACATATTTCTCCTACACGTCCAAGCAGAAGACCCAATTTTACTGTCAACACAGCCAGATCAAAGCAGCTAACCTGTTATGGAAACTGCAAGGCCAACACCCTAATAATGTCCCAATTTCTGCTGTTAACCAAAGAGATAAACTTATTCTTAATTAACAATGGGTAATTCAGCAGAAACATAACTTGAACGTAAGTGTTGACAGAAAGCAAAATTTATTGACTCAAAAATACAATGCATTTACTCCCAAAAATTCACCTTCTGATCTACAAAATGTTCAAAAGGTACAAAAATACATGCTGTGCTGCACATCCAGAGATAACAAAAGCGTACAGTATTTAAATTCAATAGGTTTTGCTCTATTTGTTGAATTACATAATGTTGATTAGACGACATTAGCCTGGATTACAAAAGGAAGAGCATTAATTGCTTTCAATATCAATAACACGGGCTAACTGAAATATAAAGCTATAAGGACTCTTGAGTTATCACAAACTTTCACCAAGTTTTTAATGAAGATATCAGTAAACATAAAATACAACAAAATTCAACAATGAGATTCCACGCTATATCAGAAAAAGAAAACAAAACAAAACCAAAGCCCAAGGTAAAAGTCTTAAGACAAACAAGAGCATGGTATAATTTTAATCCCTAAATCAAGATATTTAACTTGTCATATACACAGATGCTGGGGGATACTGATTCCAAAATTAGCACTGTAGATAAAATTACCTTCATCATAAAAACACACTGTAATCAGATCATTTTGCTCACAAAACCGTTGAGCTTTGCAAAACAGTAAGCTTGTATCACCTATCTTTATTTTTGCCTTTCTCAGTTCTCCGGCAGTAATAACCATTGAAAGCAATCGCATATTAAATTTCATTTTGGAGTCCTGAACCCTGATTTCAAACATTGCAGGAAGATGTGCATTTATTAAACATACATAATGTTGACAGAATTTCAAAAATCACTTTCGGGATCGTAACTTTTTCTTTCAGACATATCACTTCTGGGCACTATTTAAGGTTATAATCTGCCTGTGATACTCACCAAGCCTTTTTCACATCAAAATGAGACAGTAATCCCATCACTTTGATATTATTAAAAAGGTAGCTTGTATCACCACTAGGAAAATCATTGAAGACAACACATCCAAGTAAATTAACAGTAAAGTACCACAAAGACTGCTGGCATCTGCTGGCTATAACCTAATAGTTCAGATTTGCTGTGCTGAGACAGCGTATAAAAGGAGTAACACCAGACATCATTTTTTCTGACTCAAAATGCTTCCACCCAAAAATACAAAGAGCATGCAATAAATTCGAATGCCCAAAGATCGTCCTCAATACAGATAAGCTCAGCAAAAGTAAGCGCTTAAACTGTAACTTCTGATCTGCCCATCTGCTTTCCCCACTTTGCCCTGCTCCCCAGATGAGAAAACAGGTGAGGTCTTGAATTACTCATATGTCGCTCTGTAGTTTTGCCCACACCCTTCTTCCTGTTACACCATCACCCAAGTGTTGTGAAATTTGGATCTCCTAATAGAGATTGTAGATCTTAACCTTCACATGGCAGCAGGTAAAGCTCAGTCCTATTCTATTCCTTGCCTTGCAACATCTGCCATGTTGAATCTCTCAAATTCTTCCTGCCTTGTGCTGTTTCTGGATTTAAATAATTGTTCTCTTAAAGAACTAAAAATGACATTGAGGTTTTCACAATCCTAATTTGCAAATTGTTTCAAGCTCTTTTAGATTAGATTACTTTCCAAGCCAACACAGTAATGCCCTACTACTTTCATTTCCCAAACACAGACCGCCTCACAACTGTGCAGGGCTCACGATGCCTTTGCTTCTTTCAGCTGCCCATGTTCACACAAATGGCATTCACTAAGTCAAGTAGATATTTGCAAAAGTACAGGATGTTCCACTCATCCAAAGCTATTTAAAGGAAAAGACCTAAAGAAATATTGACAAGATTAGGCGTGATGTATCAGGAAACCCTTAGCAACAAAACATTTAAAAAAATATTAGAGTATAGATTTGATCTTCTAGATCTGGACTGCAGTGGTAAAGGTCTGCCTTAACATATCTTTCTTGCACCATCAAATAATTAATTCAGCCGCAGACTGATGATCATCAAAACGGACTATGGCTATATCTACACAGACAGGTTTTGAAGAAGCTGAGCTCGTTATAACTTGGCTTGGAGTTGAACTTCACAAAGAGGAGTCCAAGCTTTTCATCTTATTGCATGCTCTACTTGCCCAGGCACCAAGCAATATCCTCTCAGCAATCCACTTCCCCTTTTCCTTCTATCTTCAACATAAATTGCTGATAAGCCTTCCTGCTAGTCCTAAGCTGAGAAAATAAAGTATGGTAAAAACATGGAGAAATAGAAATTTTTCAGAAAAAAGGCCACCTGCACTGTTGTTGCAAAATACAGGTTACAATGATGTGAGCTCATATTACGGCTATGAACTTCCAGCTGCCATTTGTGGATAAGCTCCATTTACGAGCAAAGGTAAGGAGATGTCTGGTACATGCCTGGCTACCAGCAAGTGTCCACACTGGTCCCCACAGGGCTGCCTCATGAGTAGGTGGAGCCGTAATGGGAGAGGGAACATTGCCTGAGCTCAGGTTTTGTGGCTGCAATTCCACCACTTTCTTGCTTTCAGAACTTGGGTTTCTTGCTGGAGCAGCACGTAACCCACAAAAGAGATCTCTGAAAAAGTGCTGGGAGCCAAACTGGGCAGCAAAAGTCAAGAGTGAGGGGAGGACAAAGGTTCACAGAGTCTGCTTATGTAAATTTGACTTTTTACATTTAAATTCCTATCAGCAAAGCATGATCAGAAAATTACTCCTAAACAGCCAGCAAGTCCTGGCTACTTTTTATGCACACATGATTCTTTCTATGGGATCAAAGGCAATGATGCTGAGAATTGGCTTATTATGCTCAAAGGTGAGAGCATGAATTCTCTTTCTAAGTTTTAAGTAAGGTCACAACTCTGATCTGTGCATATAAAATGCATTTAGGGCACTTTTTAAAGTTACAGAGATGCTTTAGTTGTTTGTATAGACAGAAGTAATATGTTTTGTTCTCTGTTATTTTGGTATGAATTAATAACATTTTTATTGACTCCCCAGAATTTCTTACAGGCAAGCCTGGCAGAGCAGTTTACTTTGAAAGTGTGTTCTACAGGTCCCATTAAATGAATCTATTTTATTTTATTTTTTGCTTCCCTCGTCTCTAACCATGTGAACTTCAATTCTCTTTCAAAATCTTTTTAAAAAGTTTCAGTCAAGGAATGGCTGAGGCTGGAGAGGACCTCTGCAGACTGTCTAGTCCACCACCCTGCTCAAGCAGGGTCACCTGGGGCAGGTTGTCCAGCACCATGTCCACCTGTTTTTTTAGTGGATCGAGATGCCATAACATCTCTGGACAACCTGTGCAAAGAGTCTTGCTATTTCTGCAGAAATAGCAAAGGAAATGTTTGGGGTTGGGGTTTTTTTTTGAGTTCTATTACTTGGAACAGAACCTGTAACTTGGCAAGAAAGGCCCTTATGACAAGGATGAATCCTGCTGTCCCTGTGAAAATCTAGTCAGAAGGGGAAAACAGGGAAGAGGGGTTTGCCTAAGTTTATTTGTGCTCAAAAAAAATTTGTTACAGTATTTGGAGGAAAGAAACATATTTCATTCAGATTCTTAAATTTACCAGCTATCAGGTATTTAAGATGTGAAGACATCTGGAAACCAAAGGAAGCATGCTCTGTATACATATGGTTCTTCATATACACAGGTCCATGCAAGGAAACTGCAACTGTAAAGCCAGTCCAGAGCCAAAGCAAGGAGTCATATTTACGTCACTGCAGGTAGGACAGAGAGACCAGGATGGCTAGTTCAGAGAACAGCTCTACAGAGAGAGGGCTCTATAGAGCCCTCCCCGCCTTGAGAATTATGGAATACAGCCATGCCATTCCCACTCATGCCTACCCTCCAAGCAGAGAAAGCATTTCTACCTTCACAAAGCTGAGGAGTGTTTTGATATGAGGCCTCTTGAAGAGATCACAGTAGAAGATCCTTCTGCCTCGCAAAACACACTCCCACCATCCACGCACTAGGAAGTCATGGCCAGAATGGCTGCAAGCACATTCCCTGCATCCTTCTGTGAGAGTGACAGTGGGTGAGATTCATCTTCTCTGGGCAGAGGATGAAAGCAAATAGGCTTCTTAGGAGGCCTGACTATCAGAGCAGTCTCTGGGTTCTCCCAGAGTTCAATGCAAATGAAGACAGCTGCCATCAAGATGGTATCTTGTGCAACAACCTACTCGGCAAGAAAGAAGGCTTCCTTCTTTTCAGAGGCTACAGAGGCTATCACCGTTCCTGTCCAAGTCTCACAGCACGTGTCAGTGGTCACATACATACACAGCAGAACTGCCAAGGAGTCGGGGCCAGGGAGGGTCAAATGGCAGTGGGACTGGGGACAAAGAAAACTCCCCACCAACGAAAGAACTCAACGCTCAGTAATGCAGAAAGACAAGGAGGTAAAAGCACAGGGTTTGGTCAAAACAATGGCAAGCAGGACTCCTGTCATTGGCTCATACCTTCAGATGGCAAGAAGACCCTGTCAGAAGCAACCAGTCATCAGATGACTCCAAGTGCAACCCACTCTGCCAACATCAACAGCATGGCAGCTGCCTTCAACACCTGCCAGATTAGGCAGCTAGAGCTTAAACTGACAGGACATCCTATGGGGAAAGAAGATTGAGGATGCTATCTCCATGCACAAGACTCTTCAAGAAAATAAAATGCCTCTAGCAGCCCTGCCCCATTTCTGGCAAAGGAAAAAAGCATGAAGTATCAGAGGCAGGGGACTGGCAGTTGTGGGGGTGGGAGGTGGGGAATGGGATGGGCAAGAGAAAAAAAGAGAGCTTAACAGTTTGCAACAATTGAATGCTAAGCTGGATAATCAGGTTAGATGCCTTCATGGTGCAGGGATAAGTGATTTTCAACTCAAAATTCACAATAACCAGTGACAAATTACTGTTACATGTGTATAATTCACAGGCAAGGACCACATGCTCACAATATGCTACGTAACCAACCGCATTTTCTGTGATCTGATGTTCCCAAGTTTCCTGGTTTCAAATAAAGTTAAGAGGAACTGTAGTTTTTAAGCACAGCTATTATTACATATGGCTAAGCACCCTGAAAAGTGAAGCAGTATCATCCACGGACTCTAAACCTTAGTTTATCTGCATATATTCAAAGATACCTGAATTAAGGCTGCATAATCAATCTTAATTCTGCTATTTCTTTTTCTTTTTTTGGATTATAATCCTAATAATCAACAACTTCTGCAGTTAAACAGTTGATCCAAGTCCTCCGGCCCAACTAAGCTGTTGTATTCTGGTCATACAGAACATTTCAATAAATTAATCACTTCAGTAAGCCACACTGAAACGGGAAAAACATAAAATGCATGTGGTTCAGTGCTGCATAGGAAGTACTCCTTGTTCCAGATATAATTTTCTTTGTATTTGTAGAAATAAAATTATACTTTCATATTTAATAGAAGCAATTACTTCTCCTTAAAAATGAAATTTGTCAAAAATACTTTATAGGTGAATATTCTTTTAATGCATGTGTGCATTTAATGCATGTATATTCTGGATTTACATGAATACAACCCTGTACAGACTCTTTCCATGATTATCTAACTGGATAATGTGTTTCATCTTATCTTTTTTTAGAACAAATGAAATATAGAAAGTAAGACATCTTACTTATAAAAGAAGGCTCAAGATTAACACTTCCATTTCCCGAAGTGATGAACAAAGTCATTCTAAGCTGTATACAAAAATGCTACACATCTTAGTTACACTTTGAAACACACCACATTTTTAAAAAAAGACGTATGAAATAATTAAAAAAAACCAACAAACCCAAACCAGAGCCAGGGACAAGTTAATAAATCATGGAAATAAAATTATTTTAATGTAAAGATAGAAAACAGTATGAAGTCACATGAAGGCAATCCTACCTGTCAAGAGTTGCAAGGAGGTGGGCAAATGGACTACGAATGATACAATTTTGCTAAAGGTCAGAGGGGAAAAAAAAAAAAACAACGATAAAGAAGAAATATTATCATTTTATTAGCGTTCATTCTTTCTACTGATAGGAAACCAAGCAGCAGCAGCAGCACTCCATACCTGTTGAAATACAGCTTGGCTGGAGCACATGGCAAATAGCTGCCATAGCCAAGTCAAGAGAAATAATGCAAAGTCATGAGTGGAAGGTGTGGAGTTAACAGGATACTAAAGGAGGCCAAGGTGCAAGGCCAAGGGACTACAAATCCATGAAAACATAAGAAAGGAAAAGACCCAGCGGTCAAGAGCATTGCAAATAATGTAAATATGTAAAAAAATTGCAAATATGTAAATAATAAGAGCAAATATGACACACGACTCAAGGAAGCCAACCTGCAGTGGGGATGAAAACAGCTCTTCTTACCCACACATTTTTCTTGTGAATATTTTAAGAATGGTTCACCCATTTGCGTGTCACTAAGATATTGGTTACTGAAGAATTGTTCAAGGATCCAAGTAGTTGACAACTACTTCTGATTTTCTTCAAAGAGCTCCTTTATTTTCCTACACCACAGCTGTTGCAAAGAACATCTACTGTCAAGCAACATTGTTGCCGTATCTGCAGCATACAGTTCATTCCTACCAACTCTCGTGAAGTAATCCAGAAGACAGTCAAACACCAGGATCAAAATAGGCCAAAAAAATGTAGCAGGTGAGCAGAACCAATGATCTTCTACCCCAGATAAAACAGTAACCATTGTGTATGCATACTGAGAAGCAATTTGTTCTATGTGTATCAACTTCATCCAGTAAAAGAAAGACTTACATTTTGTTTGACTTTAAATTGACTTCATCAGACATTGATCTTCTTGCTCTGTTTTCTACCTTACTATTAGGCAGCTCGACAATCAGTTCTTTTATTTCTTCCATAGAAAAACAGAACCCTAATTTATTGGGTTAGGTTCACCAGAGGACACAGAACAGTTCTGTAGTCTAGAATGATCACACTGCTTTCATGCGTATAATCTAATTATAACATAAGAGTATTTGCCCTTTTAGTTCATAAGTAAAAATTATTACAGCTCTGTATATTTAAGACACTTGAGGATATACAGGGTTTTTTTAAAAAACTGCAATTTATTCCTCTACTCTTTGACTACTTCACTGGTTTCACAGGATATTTAATTTCTAATAAGCTACAACAGGTCAGAGTAAAATGAGAATTTTTATGACCAAAGCATTCGGAATGGAATACACAATTTAATTTTCATATTTCAAAAAGGCACTTTATTTGCTTTCAATTTCCTCTCTAGTTGCAGGCTGTTACACACACTTTGGCAGTGTGGCCATAAACCAAAACGGCTAACAACAGAACCAACTTTTCCAAATAATCCTTTTACTTGCATTGTCCCTCAACCATAACCACATTCAAAGTAAAGCAGTTGTGACGAATAATGGAAACAATCTCATTCACGTGTTGTAAATTAAAGGAGAGAAAAAACTTGTGCAAGATTCAATCTCTTTATTCAAAATGTCCTCCTGGATCACATACAACCATTGAAATAACACAGAATCGAAGCAATACAGTTTTTTAATCTTTACACAGAAATTTATAGTCTGCCCTTGATTTTGATTGTAAAGGTTCTCATAACGCATTGTTTGTTTAGGTATCCCTGTACAATACATAAAATCATAGCTCATCCCTGAGAAGGGTGAGTAGTTCTCCACTGCACAATGACAAGCTCAAAAACCATCAGAAGCCATACTGCCACTCTAATGGCCATGTGAATTATTCTGCTAACTTTTTTGATGAGATAAATTAAGCCAAGCAGACCCTCGGATTAACATACTGCATTTCAAGTACAGTACCCACCCAGAGGCCTTACTTAAGTTAAACAGATAGAAGGAGAAAAGCATCTTTGTGACCTGGCAGAATTCTGCTGTCATATACCCAAAGAGCTACCAAACAGCATCTATTTATTTAATTATTTGCTTATTTGAATGGGGCCACATAGGAGAGAATCTAGGACTACATTCATTGCTATTTCTGAAATTTGGAAAGAAGGGGACAACAACAAACTGTGAAAATATTAAGAAAATCTTTCCTGATCGATTCTCTGACCCTGGCTGACAAAAAATTCACAAATTTATACCCTGACCACACTCTCTGTAGAAACCCATGGCATAAATGTGCTGCCTTGTTCCCTGCAGGCAGGTGGACAGTGCCCCAGCAGTATCTCCACCCTTCCTCCAGCGGCCAGATTCTCATGTGCTTTGGAAACCCTGCATGTAAAAGGGCAATACGCAGGAAATATGCAGCTCTGTACTGCTACCCTGCACCCTGCAGTGCAGCTCTGCTTTCTGCCATGACAGCCATCTCCTATTAAAGACAAAATTAGTTTGGCTGGAAAAATTAGCACTTCCCAACTTCTAAAAGGAAATCCAAGACACAAGGGCTCATAGTAATTGTGCTTCTCCTGCCTTCCCTCATCTCAGGCTATTTATCTGAGCTTCTTTCACATGCATATCTCTTTTGCCTTCTTCAACTTTTAGTAATAAGCAAACCCCAAATCAGTAAACCAGAATATGATGGAGAAGAGATAATGAGCACCAGAATTTCCTTTTCCAAGGAGCCAAAATTCCTGGTCTCACCCTTCCGGTGGCAAACGAGATTCTTGCTGGAGGACGTCCTGCCTCAAATCAGGTGGGGTTTTTTTGAGGTTTCATCTCTTGATTCCATTCCAAATGGAATCAAATTTCAAGACAGGCTACACTAAACTCTGACAAACTTCCATGACTTAAGTTTAGCAATCCTTCTCCTCCCTACTTTCGCTTGGCTGGGTTTTTACATATAGCCAAGAGGAAAAATCCTGCTCATCATCAGCAACACGGAAGCCAGGAGAGGATATATGCCTATCACAGGTATGTGTTATTCTCCATGCTTTTTTACAGAGCACCAGTACCTGTTATCACTAACAACTTTCTCCCCTTCAGCTTCAAAAAAAACAAAACAAAAAAAAAAGGCACCAAACAACCATATACTGAACAAAGGAAGTACAACATGTACCTCAGAGAAAGCATGGCTTCCAACTTCACATGTCCCACTACTGTAAACTCTGAAAAATACTTGAAGAAACCTGTCTTCAGGGTAAGCAGCCTTCAGCAAAAGCAGATTCACTTTCACTTTTTTCAAAATCCCCCATATGTTCTCCTCACATAGCAGGAAATGATCAGATAATAAACTTCATGCTATATCATATAAAAGAGTGAACAAAAACACTACCACCATTTTCTATTAAGCAAAAGAACATTCCTACACAGGTGACAGCACAAAAAAAAATTGACTTTACATAATTACTTGGATATGCAAAGAATTTCAAAAGCACAGAACAATTTGGAGTAGCCATGATGTGCTCAACACCAGCTTATAGAAGCCTTTATCCAAAACCAGTAAAAATCAATGGGAGATTTTCCACCAACTCTAACAGACTTTGGTTTGAGCCCTTTCAGCTCTGAATTATTATACTCCACACAGTTAGAAGCACATAAAAACCACAGTTAATCCTCCCTTTTCCAACATGGAGCCATGAGACGTTTAAATTTCCTCAGGACCATCCAGCAGCAGTGTCCTCAGTTTCACAACTGGTACGTTAGGACTAGATTATTCCATCATTAGCAAGTAACAATGGAACATACCAGCTCATCCAAAGGTCACCAATTCAAATAAACTGGAAGAAGGCTGAGACTAATTTAAGGATCCTGGGACTAATATGAAGGGTGATTTCATGCCAGTTAGCAGAAAAGCAAAAAAGGCTTGTGAGGAAGGAAGTAGGCATATACAGTTTCACAAAACTTTTGTTTTTATTGTGCCTTAAACAGCTGTTCTATGAGAAAGTGAACAGCTATACTTTACAGTGATTTAGCCTAGCTTCTTCTCTTTAAGAAGCTTTAAGAAAGCTTCTTCTTAATTTATATTAAAATAATATAGCTATATTATTTATCTTTCAAAGTAAGGGATTCAACTCAAGCCTCTCACTGTAAGGCAATACAGCTAACCAATGCACCTGAAGGGATCAATGGTAAAGTCTTCCGAAAATTAACTTGTTACTACTTCTTATAAAGAGCAAATTTCTTACAAAGAGCATACCCTTTGCTCTGTTGTTTTGGTTTTTCTTCTTAAATGTTTATTCAGAAGTTGGGGCTGGGAAAACAGGAACCAGAAAATCTAGTAAATTGTCTCAACATAAGAGTAGTAATGAACTGTAAAAGGAAAACAAATCATTTTTTTATAAAAAAAATCCAGTCTATCAATTAAGCAAACATATATTTACGACAGACTTAGTTTTGTAAATAAATGCCAAATATGTTACTGTAACTAGCAGATGGCTCAGTTTGAATGCATGAATTTTGAGTTAAGTTAAAATAATATGAGGAACACGGCTTACACTGTAGAAAAAATATCCCGTTTGCCTTCCTGGTCAGAGCTGGTATTTATTGCAGCATTTTTAACCTGTGTTTCGCCTTCCTCCGTTCAGATCACAGGAGGGCAAACAAGGTTTCTGGGGACCACGAGGCTATGGGGCTCCTGCCACTCACCAGAACAGGTGCGATCCTTCCTACCGGCAACTGGCTTCGAAGGGCTGACAATTTTCCCTTTTCCTTTTTACTCATACGCTGCCTGATCAATCCACCCACCACAGCTTCCAAGCCTTCCTCTTCTATATTTAGTTAACAATTAACACATTTGACTTTTTTAACTTCGCGGATTTCTGTTGCTGTTGTTGTCGTCGCCGCTTTAGAAAGTCAAACAGAACTTCAATGGATAAACTCTTTAACGGGGAAATACCACCTATGCTGCAAACATAAATAAATCAGGAAGCGCCGGCAGCCGCGCGCGCCGCCGCTCCCCCCTCCCGGCACCGCCGCCCCCCGCGGTGATGAATACCG
>VZRE01012463.1:1109953-1122209 GCA_013396775.1 Cephalopterus ornatus
CGCCCGGCCGGGCGGGCAGGGCGGGCCCCGGGGCGCCGCCGAGTCACCGCTTAGCCCCGGGGGCTCGGGCGGAGAGGTGCGGGGTCGGGCCGCGGGGCAGCCGCTGCGCGGTCACCGCGGCGCGTTTCTGCCACGGATAGTAAATCCCGCGGCCGGCCGTGGGTAGCCCTGCCGGAGGAGCACGGGCATGGGAGAGGAGGAAAAGTCCCCGTGGTCCGAGGCTGAAGGCAGCGGCCCCCGGTAACAACTGTGCCGGGGCTCAGCCTCTGGAGCGGACACCCAGGGCAGCCGCGGCTCTGCGCAAACAGTCAAAGGGCTTTTTGATGGCACCTCCTGCATCCGGCTGGATTGTCCCGCTCTTGACTCGTATGTTTTTCCCATGGGCTTTGACAGGCGCACCCCGCCGTGGGGCCTCCATCCCAGCGGTGCGGGCAGCCCCGGTGGGTTCTGGCGGCTGGCGTACTCTCTCTGCAGGGATGCCCAGTGGGGGCTCTCCCCTTGGCCCCGCATCTCTGGGTTTGGGAAACCAAGGGGTCAGGGTGAGAGGGGCAGCTGGGCAGCCCACCAGCCCTGCTGACAGCTGACCCGTGCAGTCAGCAGGAATGAGATGGGCTGTAACCACCACACCGGCTCCGACGGGAAAATGAAGACTGACAGTCCTCTGGCCTACAAAACCAGTGCAAATTGGGTCTCAGAAACATGATCACTCCGCATCATCCCAGCACAAATGTTGCTCCTTGCTCTTCGCAAGGCAAACAGGTTTGGGAGGCTGTAGGTTCCCTGGCCTTCGGTCACGCTCAGAAGAATGTGCTCAGAAAAGGATGACAGTACATCCCCACCACCCATCTCTAATTCATGAGGCCAGGAAAGCAAAGAAGGAGAAGTACTCAGAGTCTCATTAACAGCTATCAGCTTGAACAAGTAAGATGGCGTCTGAAGTAACAGGCGTGAAACCAATAGCTACTTGAAAGAATAAGCTCGGTTTGTTTTTCCTTAAGGAATTACAGGAATATTAAACCCTTCTTGCACTTATAAATCATTTAATGCAAATCATTTAATCCAAACAGAATTTTTACAGGCTCATGAGGCTCACTCATTTTGCCAAGAGTGAGTCATGTACAAATAAAATGAAACCAACAAAGAAAAGAGCTCTCATACCATGTGTATGTGGGTGATCCTTTGAAAAACTTGTAATTATTTTTTTAACTCTACCACAGCCAGGAAGACAGGTTTGTGAAGCAAGAGCAAACCTTGATAACTGCAGCCCATCGACATGTACTTTTTCCTTCACCCAGAAAGTAACACAACAGGTCCCTTGTCAGGCCGACAACAGCAATGGCGTGACTAATGTATCAGCAGCCCCTCAAACTCCACAATTTCAAACCCAGTTGTGTGCTGACTTACTAAGGAAGCAAAAGACTTTTCAAAAAAATGAAAATAATGTTAAGTGATTAATACTTAGTAAAAGAATGCAGTAGGCAGTTAATCCCTCACTTACGGGTTAGTTAAGGACGTGAGTTAAACTTCATTCTTCACTCCCCATGTCATAAATATGTGCTGCTAAACACAGAGCACAGCATGAGCCAGTGGGGTGGTGATGCAATGCTCTGAAATGACTAAAATGCAGGGACACAAAGCCATGTGATGGTGAGAATGGGAGCCTTAAAATGTGTCATCATCCCCATTGAATGACATTGACATGGAATGCCAGTCACTGATGGAAGTGGCAAATATTTGTGGATACTGAAGAGATATGGCTTCCTAGTATATTCTGATGCCAACTGCCTGTATCGTTTGGAATAGATATGTGAAAGTATCTTAAGTGTTTCTCTAGCCACCTACTTTGCATTCTGACATGAGGACAAATGCTCCTGGGTCTTCACATAACCACTGTCTCTCCCTTCCCTATGCTTAGCCAGAAGACAATACTTGCATATGGACTGTAACTGCCCGGATTGGGGCAATCCAGGACCCTAAGCCCTCTGTGACTTTCACTAGCAATGCCCCCTCCCTCCCCCCCAATGCCTGAAATACCATTGCCGTCTGGCAGAAAGAGAGGTCCTCTTGTTCTCTTTGCGTTTGAGGGAATCCCTGCTTGCCTTGCTGCTATCAGGGATGTGCTGTGTCTACCAAACATTCACATAAATGCTTTTCTTATTGACCATAAGACAAGGGTTCAGCCAGGAAAGTAATGACAATATTTTCCTCCTCCATGAGAACCGTTCAGGTCATCTACAGGCATAATTTCCCACTGCAGTTACCCACAGGCCATGACTTTGTTCACAAATGCAGGAGTCGGAAACTTCCTTCAATTAAAAAGCAACCTAACACTGACCTCATCAAATGGCTGATAGCTGGACCAGGAGCGCATAGGATGTAATCAAGCTCTGAGATGAGCTGGAAGAGAATCTGTACAACTTTTGTGGCGTAAGGCTCTTGTCAATGAAACAGTATTCTTTCTTCTGCTTTTTAACACAATGACTTAATTTGGTACCTTGGTGGATTTCAGCTTTTTATCCTTTATTGCTCTCAGTTTGCTTTTCCTCCTAAGTAATTTTTGTCTGGCTTTCATACCTCAGAGCTGGGCAGGCAGGGGAGAACTTTAGTTTATCTGGGCTTTCTAATGGTAATGGACGGACATTGCACATCTGCCATCAACTGCCAGATTTCCTTGTTAGTGGTTGGTTTTGTTTTTTCCTATGCATCTTTGATTTTAGAATGGTTGTTTGGCAAATCAGATACAAATGACTTTGTGTTTTTCTCAGAAGTACTACATACCTCATGTGTTCCTTTTTGAGGAGGGGTGTTAGTAATTTGTTTATACACAAGCATGCAGAGAGCACAGGCAATGAAACACAAGCTAAGATGAATCACTTGACCACCTAGCACACATTAACTGGTAGACAGAGGAGCCCCTAATCACTTTCTGAAGGAGGGTCTTACAAGACACATGAGTTTTCTTATTATTTGTAATTTCCCAGCCCTCTCTACTTCCTCAGTGCATGGGAAAACAGTGAATAAAGCTGAAAACAGTTTTGGTAAAATAGCATTTTAAAAATTACTCTGGAATCTGCTGATTAAATGAGAACCTCACCTTTTGACAGACAAAGAGAATCCCAAACATTTTGTTTTAAAAGTGTTACAAGGAATGTGGAAATCAGGAAGCACACATGCCCCTTTTAATTTTTTAGACTACCAGGAATGAGCCAGCACAGCAGGAAAGCATCCTGTGTGGGTCCCTCTTTAAACCATGGATGACCAGTGCTTATACACACAACAAAAATACTGGACAGTACACGACTACAATGACTTTATATTAATGTCCATTTATTATTAATCCTAGCAGAGGCCTAGCTTCTCTAAAAGCCATGAAACACTTCAAAGCATATTCGTGTTAACTGAAGGTATTTGGCCAACATCCTTTACTCTTTGTCTGGGGCAAATATCCATTTCCTGAAAAAAAAAAACCAAAAAAAAGAAAATAACCCACTAGTACTATATACTGCTTCTTTTCCTCTTCAATTTCCATTTTCCAATACAATGTAATACATGTCTGTTTCAAGATTTCTGGGGAACAAAAAAATAACCTTATGTAATAATGCTTTGTTTTTGTACAGAGATCTAATTCCATCCTGCCATCAGAATTTGAGGGGAACCACAGGAGATGTCTGAGAACAGAAGACAACTGAATGAAAATTGAGACAAATAAGAAAGAAAAATAAATAAAAAGAAGGAAAGCAAAAGAGAGAGAAACAAACCTACAGGCACAATCTAACCTCCAATGCACAGTTCATATCCATTTTTGATCTTCCATGAAAAAACACAGCAGGGATTTTTTTTTTCAAGTTATGCAGGGATGCACATGGCACAGGACATTAGTTCTCTTTCCAAAAAAACAAATGAAGAAGGGCAAAAAAATCTGAACTTAGAGAAAAGCAGCAAGATTAAATTATTATCAAAAATTTACTTTTAAGATCTGTGTTTCTAAATTGCAGCAACAAAGTATTGGGGAAAACAGCCTCAGCTCTGCTACACTGGAGCAGGCTTCCAGACTAAACACATATTGGTGAATATTCTCTTTTTTATTGCAAAAGCTGTTTTACTGAAAAAAGGTATTTGGTATGTTATCAAAGGATGATGTGGAGGGTCAAGAAAGTTCAAAATGAAACAGACAATTTACGGTCGACAAGTCCATTGATGGCTAGTAAACATGATGATGCAATCCAGTGAAAATTCTGGTTTAGGAAATTCCCATAGCCTCTGACTGCCAGAAGTTAGGAAATCCTACACTTGTCCTATTTTTTCCAGTCTTTCTGCAAGCATCCTCTACTCATCAGTCAAAGGCAACCAGGCTAGGTGGGCTGTTGGAGTAAACAAAACCAGTAGTTCATTCTTCTTATACTCCAGATAGGTTATCAAGCCTGTTCCTGTCATATTCTGCTGCCATCTGTGATTAATTTTTTAATGATCCAAGTCATGGCTCCAAATTTTAAGATAGTGGACCTAGTTTGGATTTCCCAAAAATACACAGCAGAAGCAATTACACGTTAATACATTAGTATTAATGTAAAAAGTAGATGGCAGCTGACAGGCTTCATTAGCTCATATCTGTAGCTTTTCCTTAATTCTGAATGGGATGGACAGGGGGTGAGATGGGCACACTAGTAAGGACAGCTCATTAAGCAAGAAAAAATAGCACTTAACTGACCTGCAGAAAAGCCTCTAGCTTGAGGTGGGTGTGATAGCACCAAAGGCTTTGCACACAGTCCCCTTTCAGTGGTGTATAAGGGATATCTCTTTTAAGAAGAATCAAAGGAAGAGTGAATGGAGCTCTGAGAGAAGGTAGAGTGGGAAGATAGCTGGAAGTCCTACTGAAACCAGATGCCTTGTCCCAAACCATGGAGGTTTCAGTTAAAAGATTAGGGCTTGGACAGGGTCCTGCAGTTGGAATAATTATTACTGTGTTACTCTGAGGGAAAGCAAAAACCCACCAGGGAGAGGCTTGATTTTGGAGGCCCGACAGAAGCAATAGCTTTGCAAGTTCTCTCATTCCTAATCCAAGACCATATGGAGCTGAAGTACCAGGTGGGTGGGTATATTAATTGAGGGAATGTGCAGCTTGTCCTATTCTAAATCAACTTATTCTTCATAAGTGATCATTACTATAGAAAACAGAGCAAGAAACATAGAGATGCTGGGAAACAACCTTCACCTCTATGTAAAAAATAACAATGTCTAGGAATTGAGATCCCACCTTTCTACTAAGCTCAGAATAGAAAGCAGAAGCCTGGTATCTCTTCTCTGGAGAAGATGAGGTCATCTACTCGGTAAGTGAAACCATGTAAAATAATGCACTATAATCTTCCCATTCATTCTCCATCTCTTGCTTTAGCAGCATTTTGCTAAGCTTTATTTTAGGAGGCCTAAAACATGCAAAAAATGAGATTACTTTACCATCTTCATCCTGAATCCAGTCATAGCTGGATTTCTGGAAGAATTCAGAGACATGTACAGTGTTTTCATTGAAGTATTTTGGTTCCTAAGTTCTCTTGAGAGGCATGGAAGGGAAATATTACCATGGTGCTAGCAGAAATGCTATAATGGAATAGCACTATAATTCTATTAGTTTAGAATGGCTGTTGCCATTTTTTGCCCCAAGTGTAGCACATAGTGTAGCATAGATACCTGCTCAGTGTAATAGGTAGTGCTGGTATATTCCAACAGTCATTTCAGTAAATGCCAAATTAAATGTGATTTGCCTGACATACAAGAGGAAAGCGTCCTCTGAGTGTGATTATGGGCTTCATGTTATGATATTTATGCTAATAGTGTCTGCAAAAGAAGCAGTTCCTTCCCCTAGTAAACCTGATCTGTCAGGAATTGTGGAAGCTGCTTTGGACGCCAGCTTGAAAAATATCTCTGTAGGACCTGCCAAGGAAGAGTCCTACTTTAGTCAAAACTCTAGGTTTTCAAGTGACCTTCAAGTGCTGTAGCAGAGTGGCAGTGTTACCCCATGTGCATAAATCTTTGCAGAGGGATGCGCTTCAGTACAAGCTCTTGCTTGACTTCTAAAAGTAAGTATAGAAAGTCATAGCATAGCTATGCATAGCATAGCATTGCTATACCTTTTTTTAGTTATCTTGTCAGCTAAAACCCAATAATATTAAAATTAAAAACCTAATTGTGACCCAAATGCAATGAGTAGTAATATGGAAACACCTACAGATCGTTCCTGATGTGCTCAGACCATGGCTATGAACTTCTGGAACGAATTAGAAACTGGCACTACCGTAATAGCTGGGTATCTCATTTCTTTAGGATACATCTGAATGAGCAAAACATGAACAAACAAGCAATGGATGAAACAGATAAGTGGCTAATTCCAACATGCAGGAACCTCCTGCTTGTTAATTTATCCACCCTAGTCAGTCCTCTGACTATAGGAAAAACAATCCACCAAATCTATACTTGTGTACTAGGGCATTAAACAAATTATAATGCACAGAGACAGGCTGAACCACTTGCATGTTGTTTTTAAATTATCTTTATGAAAACGAGAACTTGGGGAGGAGCTGGGGATGATTAGAAACTGATGATGGCATACACTGCAGGCTTTTCCTCCCTCCAAACATATAACTTAATTTCTTTCAATTCCCTATGTCTTCAGACACAGAAAGAGCAGTTTCTTATTCTTTCTAAAGACTTCTAGAAAGCTGGCACTTAGACTTTTAGCACTGCTAAGAGGAAATAAACATTTGAGGAAATCTTACCTGTTTAAACCACTTTTTAATGGTCCAATGATTTTTTAAAAACAACAATTTGAATTATGCCAAAAATATCATTACAAACCAGAATTAAAGTATTTCTCCACCCTGACTATAGAATTCCTGAAACAACACAATAATAACCTGAAGGGAGGACATTCTCTAGGAAAAAATGTGTATTTATTGTTCCTTATAGCATCACATTTCATCATTCAACATTGAAAATGTCCACTAATAAAATAGCATTCATTGGTTTTATAACAATTCTGGTTCAAAATCTTCTTTTTGGAACTCTAATTGATCCTGCAAATGAGCTTTATTAATCATTGACGGAAAACTGGCAAAATCCTACCCTGTACTTTGGCAACATTTCAAAATGCCCAATTAGGTCAAATCAAGAAAGCCCCAGAAACCAATTACAGCAGCTCTTCTAAGCCAAAAAATCTCATTGTACTCTGAAAAAACTGCAACTTTATAGGAAAAAAAACAAACAAAACCCCTCAATTCTGATCTGGTTATGCACCTGAAATACCACCTACATAGAAACATGCCAAATAGTCACTCCTTGAACTACATCAATTAATGATATTTGCTCAGAGATTTTATTTATCAGTGCCATAAATGTCACCAAGCAGTTCACCACAAGGAACAGTGCCAGCCAGTTCCTTAATCTGTCAAGCAAACACTTGCTCCCCTTCAGCATTTTTCCATACATCTCATCTCCAGTGCTCTAACTGCACATGTATAAAAAGTCTTCACCTTTTTTATGAGTTTCATGTGTTCTGTATCTCACCTCCATGTTTGTACATTAACAACTGTGTTGACAATGTGATAAAAATAATCTTGGCGGCAAGAACAATAGCGACCTTTATCTAACTTCTCAAGAATGTGATCTTTGCTTCTGCAGTACTTCTGCACGTACAGCCTATGGTGCTGGTGGGCTGGTTGAGGTGTGTTTTGCTGCCAATCCTAATCCCACCACCCACAGTCAAGAATTAATTAGGACTTGAAGATGCCAGAGGGAGGCAAAACAAACAAAAATAGCATTTTAATTAACTACAAACAATAATTAAGATCCTGCATTATGTTTAGCATCTGCACATTTCTGGACTTACTGCAGTGACTCTGAATCTGATGAGATCATCCATCTAAATCCCAGAGGATTGCACAGATCTCAGATCCTAAGTACATCTCCTATTATATTTTAAAACAGTAAATAATTCATGCATTCTTATTGTGAAGACCAGTAATTAAAAATTTTTTAAAATGTCACTGTAAATGAACCAAATCCACATATCCTGGCCAGACTAAAGGAGAACAAAATGTGCACCCATATAATAAGTAGATTTGAGTTTCCAATTCCAAATGTATACCTGTTTTGACATTTCATAACACAATGGTCCCCACTTTAGTTAGTTATTTAGTTGGTTAGGTTTTTATTTATTAACTTACTTATTTACAGTTCCCCTTTACTTTTTTTTATTAGCTTTTTTATTAAACCTGTCATTATCCTAACAAAATTAGGAAGCCGGCATTATACGACATATTTTTGCCAAAGTCACGAAAGTTATTTGCAACATTTTCCACTCCAGTGCTCTTTTAATTACAATGTTGAGACACAGAACCCTCTAAGTCTCTTCCCATCTATTTTAGTTACTCAATTTTCTCTGCCATTTGATCTTTAGCTGGCTAGTTTACAAACTGGATCTCAGCAGTTTATTTCAACACAAAGTATTACATTCCCTCAATTCGTGCTTGACACAGTTATATATCCTTCAGAAGTCAAACCCTCTTAACAAAAACTCCTTACCTTTGCCAGGAGGACAGGTAAAGTTCCTCAAGTTTACTCTACCATGATCATGATCACGGGTAACCACCAGCACCTAGCCATACAGAAGAAAGTCAAGGGTTTCTCTTGCACCTGTCTCTAGAAACCTAAAGGGAAACATCTGTCTGAAGTAACCATGTGGCTTTAGTGTTTTGTCATTTTCCAAAAACAGCTAGACCAAACCTCTTAACATACATTAACTACAGCTAAAACCTTAATTCACCAAAGATAATGGAACTCATAGTACCATTTATATAATGCAGCCCCAACATCTCATTTGAATTTTAGCCACTATATGGCAGACAAGTGCAATGTTTTAGCTGATACTTTGAAAGCTTTGCGTGGATCCTTTTCTTCCTCCCATTATTTGTTTATTAACCCTTGAATATTAAAAACAAGACATGTTTGGAAGTTCCTGAATATCTCTAGCCCTCTTTCAGATTGAGTTTCATAGGTTCCTTGGGTTTCATAGGTTCCATGTATTCTCCCTTACATTTTGCCAAACTAGTAGGTACAGAAGATTAACTGATTCGTAATGATATTGTTTTCACCTCCATAGCAAATTTTTGAAATGCAAATTGATTAATTGTAATGGAAGTATTAAGAACTTCATAAAAGCAGTAAAAACAGACTGGTCTGTATTTAGAAAGCCGAGGTCAGACCTAAGTGTAAAGTTTATGTCAGGATGTATCCTAACGTAAGGATATCTTTAGATTAGTTAGAATGACTGACATTATGACTGATTGCAAATGGGGCTGAATTCCTTGTTGACTTGGAAAGGTCAGGAAATTTACTGTTTTTCCTCTCACTTTATTTATGGTATGCCTTTTCTTTAGCTGTCTGCACTCTCATAATTGCACCACTTTATTATATTTGTCCTTCTACAAAGGCTTTCCTTCCTTTTTATTCATTTATTTATATTTTTTTTTTCTGTTATGGTGGCAAACACTCCATTAAAAGTTCTACATTTCCTCTGAGGGGATGAAGAAACCAGTAATCTCCCTCTTTCTTTACATGAAATGCTGTTTTATCGTGGCCTAGAAAGCCCAGCCTGGTACAGGATAGCTATTAGGCTGCTCCCTGGTCTGTGGGACATCCTGTAACAGATCATACCTCATAGTCGCGTACGTGCTGCTGCACAAGAGTGGCTGAACCTCAGCCCTTATCACAGTTGCTCCTTCCAGTTGGTAACACTTTCCAGGAAATTGCCTCACAATCCCCTGTTTTTCTTTCAGGTGTATATAAAATCTGTATTTTCTATAACCTTTGGCTTGCAGTGCTCCTTAATTTTCTTGGCCTTCCTTCTGACATCCCCCAGTTGGGGCAGATACATCATCCTATATCAGCTCTTTTCCTGCTTACTCCTTATCCTTTTCCTGGAAATGCAGACCTTGGCACATTTAAGAATTTCTCACGTTTATCCAGAGTATCTTCATTTGCCAAGAAAATAAAACAGTAAGGTCTCAGTGTCCAGGGTTCTAGTTTTAACTACTGTCCACATAGCAAAACAAGCTCACAGTTCCCTAGGACAGCAGCTTTGCATCCCTCCCTCCCAGATGAAAGTCTCCAGAAATGCCTGTAGCAGTTCATTCATCAAACTTATGCTGTTTCCCACTCTCTTGTCTTGATCCTTTTCCCCACCTTTTCTACTAACTACCTCACTTTTTGTGTCTTTCTCAGGTTGATCTCCAGATTGTGACAATCTGTGTAATGAAAATGAATGTAATTTATCTCCTGTATCTCAACTTCTTTCTGAGTAATACTATCCTATGTCTTTTTTGTTTGATTCTCTTATGCTGGTCAACTAACTCCAATAGTACATTCTGAAAATGTTTGTGTTATCTGGAGCATTTTAACTTCTTTTTAATAAGAGGTTTCCACCATTATCAAAAACATGTCTCTTGATTTCACTTTTTTCCTGGCCTTTTTTTGCAAAACTTTTCCATTTCAGCTTTTTCTATGAAAACAAAGCATTGTTGTATTGGCAGGTTCCCTTTCTTTCTTTCTGCTAGGCCTCATTTTTTAAGAGATTTCCTTTTTAAATCTGAGACAATATGTCTTTCTTCATTTCCCTAATAAATCCTGATACCATATCCCTAGCCTTTTTTACTAACAACGCCTTCTCATTTATCCTGTCCAAGTTTTATCTCAACTGCTCATATAAGTTTATATTAGAAGCTGCATATTTTTGGTTTATGTTTATTAATTCAATGAAAAAGACCAAGACCTTAAACTTTTGCAGCCCAACATGCTGTTGTGCTTTAAACTCTTAACCAAATCTTACTCCTTTTGGCAATCTTGCTTGTGTAGATTGACTCTACTAACTTTTTTTTAATGATACGCAGTATCTTTCCTTTGCCTCTGGTTCAGTGCTGCAGTTCCCTGCAGTATTTTCTTTCAGGTATAATTTCTGGGTAAAAAAAAATAATCTTTAATGTATGAAAGAACTGTGAATTGATTATCCTCTATCTTCTGCAAGTGGTTTCTTTTCATCGAGGCTCTTTCTTCTTTTCACTGCCTCCTGATCACTCCAGAGCACAACTGCTCCATGCTGCGTGACATAGGAAAGCATCCTCCTCTGATGGCAGTGGTCACCTCACAACATATGCCTTCAGGAGAGCCTCAATTTCCTCATCAGAACATTGCTTTTCCAGTCATACGGTCTGAGCACAACTTACAGAGACATTTCTTTTTTTGCCCAAAGCCTCTTTCCCAGTCTAATAAATTAATTCTAGTTCTTTATCACAGTTTTGGTAAGCAAGAGCTCATCCTGCCTTCCTTGCAGCTGATGGTATTTTGCCACTGTTTTGGTGAGAGGAAACTCTACCCCTTATGGAGGAAAATTGTGCTACAAGAGATGCAACACAGACAGCTAGGACACGCACTCTCTTCTCAGCTCTGCCACCTGTTGCTGCAGGACTTAAGCTACTCCATATTCCTGTGCCTTGCATTTTTCACACAATGTGTTTTCTGTGTTTGTTTACATCTCTCCTGCAGAAGCATCCCGCAGTACACCCTATGAAACTCCAAGTTTTATACCATGAGGTACTGACTTCACTCGACTAGGAGGCCAGTAGTGCCCATTTTTTAAAAAATATTGGTTCATGATCCTTCATAGTCACAAGTACGATTAATAGTGTTACTATATTTGCAGTGAGGTTCTTACAACTTGTCTCAATTTGTCAGCTGGTCAGAAAGTGCAGTTTGGAATGATAACACACGGCCACTGCCATCTGTGGCCCGAACTCCCCAGCGTATCCCAGCCATCTCCTATGTTGCCATCTCAGCTGAGCTCAGCGATCCCACAAGCGCCGCGCAGAGAAAGGGCCTGAATTCCCTGGGGAGCAACCTGGACCCTCCTGCGAGGTCTGCGCAGCTCCTAGGAGTGGGAGGAACTCTGCAGAAGCAGCAAACGCGTCGTATCCTTTCCTGGAGCCTATTTTCTTGCCGTGTAACCAGTAAATACGTCTGGCAAAACGCAGGGCCGGGGAACACTCGGTAGCAGACGCTGCCCTTGCATCTCCAGCCCGGCTCTCGCATGGCCAGCGCGGGGAGCCCGGGGCCATAAGGGGAGCCCCAGCACGGCTGGGAAGGGGAGGGAAACTCCCTGGGCGGTGGCACACCGGGGCCTCCCCGCCCCGGCGGCAGGCCGGGCCCCGGGGGC
>VZRE01012463.1:1122582-1210516 GCA_013396775.1 Cephalopterus ornatus
CGCGGGGAGCGCCGAGGCCGCTGTGGGCGCTGATGGTGCGGAGCGCTGGGCACAGCGGCGGGCACAGCGGAGGCTGCCGCAGCAACTCACGCCTCTCCTGGGCGCTTCTGCCGGCTGGGCCGGGGACGGTACCCGCAGTTTCCCCGTCGCTCGGCGGAGAGAGGCCCCGCCGCGCCGCCCTGCGCCAGCTCGCCGCGGGAACGCTTGCTTTCTGCACCGCCAAAACTGCCGGCGAGTGAACTGTGCTAATTCCAGCGTGCTGGAGAGGTGCAGGCGGTTCTGCGGTTCCCAGCGAAGTGCCAAGGAAGCGCTCAGGGCTATCGCGGCTCGGCGCCGAGCCCCGCTCCGCAGAGCCGCCCAGCAGGACAGCAGCGGGTTGCGTAAGAGCAGCCTCTGCGCCCGGACTCGGCGGAGGTGGTTTTGCAAACATCTCGTGGACACTGAGCACCGTGTTTCTTCCAGATTGCAAAGTTTGTTTGTTGGTTTGTTTTTTGTTTTTTTTTTCTTTTTTGTTTTGGTTGGGTTTGGGATTTTGTTTTTTTTCTTTTTGAAGGGGAGGGGGTTGGTTTTTTTCCTTCTTACCACGGTTCATCAGTGGCTAGGTGTGGAGGCTGATCTACAGGGCTGCCAAAATATGCACCCATTTGGCTTAAATGTCTTGCTTCTTTCTGTTTTCAACTTCTCTACCAGCAATTTTTACATGTGATAAGGTATAAAAGGAAAGAAAAAGGCACAATGACGAAGCACAGTTTAGCTATCACAGTGCTACCTGCATTAGAAATGTAGAAATAAGATAAGCACCTACATGATTCCTACAAGGGGATGCGATTAATTTGACTAGACGGCCTCATAATATCACAGCTGAGACAGGAGTGTGGTTCAAAGGCAGTAAAAGGATTAAAGCTCCAACCCAGTTAGCATTTAAGCTTCTTGAACATGGCTCCTCTATGACGTGATTCTGCTCTGAAAATGGGAGAGCATGTACTAACTGTGTCTCAGTGCTTTCTGCATCATGTTTCTACTCAGTTTATGTATAGATGTTGCCTCTGAATAACAATCCTGCAAGGCCAACTGAGACCTTCAAGTAATAGAATAATTATTAAATAGTAATAGTACACTGAAATTGGTTAAAAATCTAACTTCTGTACACAACGCAATACCTACAAGTCTTCACTAAAACTACTAAAAAAAAGTATGACTCCTCGTAATCCATATGAAACGTGCTATGTATTTAAATTAATTGAGTCACATTGCTCAACAAATGACAGCAAAACTCTAACAAACAAATTGGCCTGAGCAGGAAATAGTTCAGGTGTGCAAACAAGCTTTTGTATTCAGATCATCTAATACTTTGGCCCTGACTCCTGGCAGCACACTGTAGAGGGTGGCTCTGTATTATGCTTGTGGATATATCAAATTAGGAACTCACTGTAATGATCAGTGATCTAGAAAAGTTTTAAGGTATTCTAAAGACCTGAAGAAGAACTGCTCTTACTCTAGAGGGGAAAAAAAAGCTATGTGCTCTAAAATATCTAGGGGCAATGAGCTGAGTTATATTTATTCATTTTTATGCAAACTTACAGTTTTTCAGCTAGCACAGATACACAAGGTGTGATTGAACCACCTTTGTCCCCTAACTCTAGTTGCTCTATATAGAAGGAGGTCTGTAGACAGGACTATAATAAACCAGGAAACACAAGCTGTTACACACATTATTAATGACAGCAGGTGAAGGGAGTGATGACAGTGAAATCAAAAAATCAATGACAAAGAAGCAAGGTGAAGGCAAGTAAAGACATAAACTTCACCTTAATGTAGCAGGGGAAGGGAAGTGAGCTGGATATTCATAGGGGTAACCAGCAGCACAGGAAAGAATGGTGACCATCAGGAAAGAAGAGTGTTTTCGAGACTTTTCCTGAGATACATTTTAAGGGTTTTGTTTTCTAGGGAATCTCCATAGTTTCATCCAACAGCAAAAAAATGGATCTAACCTATAAAGGACTTTACTATTGATGCAGTTTCATTTTTTTCTGTGCTAAAGGACTAGATAGGAAGACAAAACTAGCTGGAGCTAGGAAGAACTGAGAAATATGTTGAAGTAGACAAGGCCCAGTGTTATGAAAAACAAGGTCTGGAGTAGGGTCTGAAGCTTTGCTATTCATGCTTTCTATTAGACTGTCACACTATTTTCTATAATAATGATTTTTTTTTTGTAAGTATAGAAATAAAAATGGCCAGAATTGCGTTTCTGTATTTGCTTACAAAAAAGGCATATCTTCTCCCACAGACTTTGACCTTAAAATCTTGAGTGGAATGAATCTACTGGAAAACTCCTGGCCATACAGTGCTGTTTGATGCTTACAGCCACTGTTTGAGTCTGAGCCACTATAGTATTTTTACCCTTCCATCCAGATAGCACATGGTAGCACCTGGTTTGCTGTATTGTACAAACTGGAAGAAATTCACATACACACTCAGTTCTCATGACTTGATTTTCATAGAAGTCCATTTAAAACACACTGATTTTCTGAGGTGGTGGTTGTTCCTCAGTTTGAAAAAAGCAGCCCAGAGCTCCCTCATGCTCCAGGAGCTCCCGCAGTGGGAGGGGGCAGGGGAAGTTTGGCCTGAGCTGTCCTTCGTGGGGGCCACCAGGAGCATCTTGGCAGCAGCCACATGGGCTCCACACAGAGCAAGTTTTATGATCTTCATGGTAGGGAGTCCTGCAAACATTGCCTTTCGCAGTGTTCAGCAGAAGGTGTACTTCTAGCTCTCCCCTTTTGCATACACTTCTGTATATACTTTTACCCAGTAGATTCTTCATTTTTATTACCTACATATATCTCAGATACAACTCTCTTTTTTTTTTTTTTTTTGGTTGACATCTGATAGATACTATTAAATTTTGGAAAACTTGTTAGAAATTCACTTATTTTAAAAAATACTATTTTTTCTAACTTTAAGTTTTCCCAGGTCTTTTATCAAGCTTCTTAGATGACTCCCTATACTTCGGGTAGACTTCCAGCTTTCTCATCCATCTGTCAAGTTGAAAATAACATGAGCTGAATATTTAGTTTGTTCTTTAAGTTGTAGATTTTCAAGGATTGAATCTTATTTAAGCGGATAAATGCAGCTGCTGCCTTGCCAATTTGTGACATGATTTCATTCTGGATATCCCCACTGGCTTGCATATTACTGTCAAGGTATTGAGACTGACTCATCTCTTGCACTCCTTTGCATTCTAAAGCAATGCTTGAATTTTAGATTTCTTGTTGGAATGATTATTTTTTCATAATATTGTCATTAGCCCTGTGTTTACCATCATGCTCAGTAGTCTTTCACTCACCTTTTCAGATGGCTTTACATGTCTGAGTGGACACTGAAGACCTAAGTCACTAGCTGAGTAAAATTTCAGCATGTTGCTATTAAACCATTTATTATCTAATAGGCTGGCTGGCTCAAAATTTCTGATAGTGAATCAGTAGCAACCCCAAAACATTTAATAGTTTACCCTGTCATTTTTTGTTGATGTGCATTCGTATTAAAAACTTTGGCATCTCTTTTTTCAATACAACCTTGTTCAGTGTTAATCATCAAGCAGAATATTTGATCTCATTTCACTTATGGTTTGTCTGTGCATGCTGCACCTGGATATAAAGCTGTGTTGATATTAATTACTTTCCTTGATATAACACATTGTATCAAAACACAACAAAAGATATTAGGATAGAGACTGTCAAAGTGAAGCAAATGGGGGCTGTCTTCATAGCTCCTGTCCTCACACAGCTCTGCCTTGGCCATCCCTTCTCTCTCCAACCCAGTAACTTTCCCTCTCACCTTTCTAGTTAACTCTCTCTTCATGTGATCCTCGATGAAATCTGCAAGAAGTGGTATTAAGAAACTAACTAAGTCCCTAAGTGATCTTCAGTTTTTTGCATCTAAAGGAAATCATGGCTGGTCATGTGTTAAAGTACGGATTTCAGATAGTAAAGAAATGTGGGTTGTTGATGTTTCTAGTAAGAGCATATAAAGCAATTTCATTACTTTGTTCTGATCCAAAGTGCATTGAAAATTTCCATTGCTATCATTCTGCTAGGGGGCCTCATTTGCTTAAAATCAATATTAAACATTCAGTTGAAATGGCAACTTCATTCAAGATTTCTTCTGTAGTAATATGCTGTCATACATGTTTTAGGTGGACATACGACAGACATCGACATACTGTCTCCTTTTAAGCAAAGTATATATGGATATATTTCTTACAAATCCCTGCAGGAACAGTAAGGAGGAAAGTCTTTCAGCAGAAACTAATTCGAAGCTCCACAGTTTTGCTAGTGGCTGAGGAATCTACTACCCTTAAGTGAAGGCATCGTTTGTTCATTCCCCGATAGGGAACAGAATTCTCTGTAATGGGAAGAGAGAGAGAAAGCACAGCCACTCCTTGTGTTTGGTCCTATTTTCTGCCCATGTTAAATGACCCATGTAATGAGTAAAGAATTGTTTAGATCGAGTAGTACACAAACATGTTGGGTCAATGACTACTCAGCTGCTAGCTGGAGCCTGAACTGGCAATGATCAAAATTGGTGCTGTCATTTCACAACTTTTTTAAACCAATGCAGCTACGGAAATACTTCCTAGAACAGATAGATTTCTCTGCAACATGATGATTAACACCAAGACCTGAAAGATGTAGAGAGACCCAATGTGTTTTTTTTTAAGACCCCAAATGTCTCTTGGATTGGCCAATGGGAGCACTAATGGTGAATATAAGATTCTTACAATAGTCTTTCAAGATTATTCAAAAAAAAGAAACACCACCACCCCCCCCAAACAACTCTTGAGGCTTCTCAAGATGTACTTTTGAACTATCTAGTTTTACATGAATGTGGTTTTTTATCCTGCCTCTCCTACTTACTGGAGTGATTTGCTGTGAGCTTTTAAATTACCTTGCAAATTCCACAGGGTAAGAGCTACAAGTGGGTTTGCAACACGCCTAGCCCAGAAGAGATACACCTAGAACTGGAAAATGGCATTTTTACAGAAAGTGAGAAAGAAATTATATAAAAAGAAAAAAAAGTGAGAAATGTGACTACTCAAATCTTTCAAACTATTATAGAGGATGGATAGCCATCCTGACTTTTGATTGAAGTCACAGTCCAGCAGCCCCTGTGTTTTGAAAGATGGGTTATAAACAGACATCAGGGTGACACTACTCTTATTCAATGGGAATGTGTGTCTCATTAGGGGAAACACCACAGTGGTCTCAGTGTGCAAGCGAGTATCAGGAGAAGAAAAGGCTTTGCTATACCACACCATGTCTGTTCAGAATCTTCTGCTTCAGGTCACCTCTTATAAAGTGTCATTTCTTGGCAAATCTTACCTTTTTTTTTTTACTATTTTTTACATAGGCTACATGGATAATTAATAAATGTTTCCATGGCAAAGCATTGACAGATTCTCATCAACGAAGATAGATTTTAGCATTCATAGAACAAAGGCTCCATTCTTCCTTTCTAGTTATCAAGTATTTTTAAGGCTAACCAAGGAGGATCGTGTAGGATTGTGCTCTGTTACAGTAACAATATCACTGTGAGGATATTTAGGGAGGTCCAAGTTAAAAGTAGTCTGTTAATAACTTAAACATCCATGTTAAAAACACATTCAGATGAGATCAGAGTGTATGCAAGTCAGCGAGTTTTCTTCTGTGGAGAGGGAAATGTCTTATGTTCTTCTTTCCTCAACTGAAGCTGCAACCAGAATAAAGTCAAGGGAGGGTTCCCCTCTCCAGTTCTCACTGCACCGTAATGCATGCTGGGACCAACCAAAAATCTATGACAAGGTAACCCAGTAAGGGGACGAAACCACATCAGCAAATTGTGTTAGGGTCAGGGACACTGTGAAAATATAAATTTAATTGGCTCAGTTGTTTCAGAAAAACCATAAACTGTTCGTATTCTGGGATAGGAAGGCTGACATTGGTCTGACAAGAAAAACTATCACCTCACAGGTAGTATCTTCTTGCCTGGGCCAAGATCAGTACTCTGCTGGGAAAGAGATCTGGGATGAGGAAAAAACCCCACCTCAGCCCTCCAAAATGGGGTTAAATTTTGAAGCTTCAAAGAGGACTAACCGTGTGAACCTTGGTAGAGTTATGGATGGACTCAACTAGTTTAAGAGTCAGTCATTTCACTTATTTCATTTCAGACAGACAACGTGCAGTGAGACACTGTGCAAGTATACTTAGTTCTCACTCTTGAAGTGCATTTGGACAGTCCACAGGATACGTCTTGGAAATGAGAACCGCAGAAACAAACAAACAAAGGAAAAGCATGTCAATTTACTAAACAAGTGTCAGACAGAAAAAGCTTGCTCATTCCTCTTCCACAGGAAAGCCATTTGATAAGAGCAACCCTTTGTGAGGAGGAGAAAAGGAGGAACTGCTGCCACTCACTGCAAAGTGGAATTCTGACCGCCTAACTTACGGCTATGCCTCCATTAGTAGTTTTGCATGTGAGCAACCGAATGAAGACAAGCAAATAGTGAGAAAGGGGGGTGAGGGGAGGGCAGGCGTAATAAACCATCCCAAACTCAGTATTTTAACTGAAGTGTCAGTCACATCCATAAATTATTTCACTGTTGATGTCTAAAAGTATAAGGTTAGTTTACCTTCTTGCCTTTCTAACCATCTTATCAACTTCACTTTTTCTTTTTTTTTCATATCTTATAAATAAGAGATAATTTTTTTCCAACTACCATATATTATAAATAGTCCTGTTTGAGCCTCCAGCCAATATTCAGCACATAATCAGAAGGGAAACATGAATTATATCTGAACTTGTGGTATGGTGTGTTTTCCAGAACTATTTGCATTTTTCACAATTCTACAGGCTTTGGAAACATTCAGGAGAGGTATTTTGTCTCCCATGTCATGATCATGTTACACCTTTACGTACAATCAGTTCATACTGGTTCCATGGGCACCAGTGTTTGCTGCTCAGGGAAGCTGAGGCAGCATAAGTCTTCTTACAAGCAGCTTTGTGGTAGAGACTGGTGTTTCTAAAAACTCAAAGTTTGTTTATTCTTGAAAGTAACTTAAATGCAGATGAACCATACCACACTTTTTAAAAATCAAATTTTTTTTTTCTGTCATAGAATGACTTTTTATTAAGGTTGCAAAACTGGTGAAACTGCTTCTTCTTATAGGAACTGCATAGACTGCTGTGTAATCATGAGCACCCACCTGAAGCCTTACAACAAAAACTGAAGAGTCTTAGATTTGGTTGCACAGACTGTTTGGCTTCTCTGACCGGTTTGTTTTCTTGCTCAAAGCTGAGCTTTAGAACTATGCCTTTATATACATGTGTATATATTTATATTACTTCAAAAAAAATAGCATAAAACTCCCTAAAGTAAACTAAATATATATATTTGTGTTTTTCATGAAAAGAAAGTAAGTTTCTTCTTCCCAAAGCAGTTCAGACAGTTTACAGGTGGACCTCTGTATTGAGAAGGAGTTAATACTTTAACCTTCTAGAAATAGAAATGGATGTTGCAGGAAATTTACTGTGGAGCAGAATATTAGTCCTCTACCAGCATGTTAAAATAAAACTGTGCATCTACTGCCCGACATCCTTCCCATTTGTGTACGGCAAAGTTTTCCTTGAAAGCTAGACCTTAAAACCTGCATCACCGCTGGCTCATCTTAGAATAGGAGGTACCGGTGCTTCTTTTCAGGTGATGCCAAATAGCATCATGGTCAAGGGCAGTGGTATGAGACTGAGTGCCAAGGGACTTAAGTAATATTACTAGGACTGCTACCACCTTCCTCTGTCTTTTTACACAGGCTTTTAATGCCTTCTGTTTCTTGTTTTCCCTGAGAAAGGAAGTGAAACCATTTAAAAGCAACAACAACAACAACAAAAAGCCAATAAGTATACCTATTTAATAAATTTAGGTGCAACTTCAGTCTGGTGCTAAAATCTAATAGGCAGATAAATCAGTGAATTTAAAGAGCAAATGAATGCACTGCATTATCTACACAGCAAAGACCACAGAAACAACTTGAATTTCTGAAGTACAAACCTACTCATAGCACAACATGGTGGTGAGAAAGTGAGGTAAAGTCAGTTCTGGTATCTAGCACCTCACTACACAATAATCAAACAAAGCCTTGTAAACAGTCTTATAAACTCTTCAAAACAAAATACACATAAATAGTCATAGAGCATCTGAACAGAGTGGAAACAAAAGAAATTATGTAATAATTTCAACACATAATTTTCAAATTAGATCTGCATGACATGCTACTGTGGTTTTTTTCACAGTAATAAACAAAGCTTAACAGTGACAGCAGATGCTTTTCCTCCATACTCAGTATAGTATTATAATACACTGCTGCTGCATTTTCAACTGATTGAGAGTATTACTGCGAAGACTGCTATAGAGAAAAGAGAAAAAGATGAAAAGTATAATATTATTTCTATGCTGTGCCATTCTGGAGGCAGCTTTTATAGTCATGACCAAGAATACAAACAGTTTTGTAGTTTCCACCATCAATTCCTTCAACTGATGTTTATTCTAAACAAATAATTCCTCAGTGTCTATGTGTGTTTTCTTCTCAAGTGTGGGCTAAACAGAGGCATAGTGAAAAAAATAGCTACCACATTGACTGCAACAGGCTTGAATTTCCCCGAAATGATTTTAACCCAAGAATGCATCTCTCTCTGTAAAAGCACTGCTGAAATTCCAGTTTTTTTGCTTAATATTACAAGCAGAAATGTAGATGTGGGTTAAATTTCATTCCCATTGAAGTTAGCGGCAAGCCTCCTGCTAGCTTCACTTACATGTACAAAACACAAACATATGGCAGAATTAGGAACAAAGGAAAATAAGGAGGAACAGAGGAAACGTTGTCACTGACTAAAAGCAGGATGGGTGAGCAGTACCCAACCTTGTCCACACAGGTTTCCACTGTAATTTTCTGATGGACTGGAAGAGCTGTTCCTTCTTCCGCCAAAAGCAATGGTTTGTACCTAACAGAGCTAGCAATTACTAGCTGCCAACATGTCAAGATAGTAAGGAGACGAACAGCTGAAGGATACTCAGGCATGTACTGAAGGATACTCAGGCATTTGCTGAAGGCTATGGGAGAGCATAAGAAGGTGAGGTGAAGAAAAACAAGGCATTTCTTGCTTGGAATAAGACAAACTCAAAAGGACAAAGCTCAGCTGATTTCCATGTTGCTGTATCTGCCTGGTACAGCAATTGCACTATCCATAAATTTGCCCATATCTTTTGACAGTTATGCGAGGAGCAGCTTCTTTTTCTGCAGGCTTGTAAGACACACAACTATGCTAGAATAAGTCCAGTTAGAGAAACGGATGGATAGTTCTTTAATATTGCTATTTTTAGATCATGTAAAAGCTGGGGCTTCTGGGGAGTCTGCTATTTTAAACAAATGGTAGATTGCTTCTTTCTCTTGCATGCATAAAGCTGTGTCATCATGGAAAAATAAACACATGGTTGAGAGATTTCTTGAACTCCTGTATGGTGGTTAATTTTTCAACAGTTCTTTTAATGGCTTCAAGAGCTTAATACAGCAGAATCCACCAAGAGTCAACTCTCACTGTCAGTTCTTCATCACACTGTTGAAGAAAATCCAATCTGTCTTCCAATGTTTTAATTTTTAACTATGCTATTTCCCCATCTCTCTCTGGTCAGCTTTTGAGTGAATTGCAAATTCTGAATTTGGTTTTTGAAGCAGTCTACAAAAGCATGGGTTTTTTAGCCATGTTTGCATAACTCTCCATCTGACTAACCTGCTAAATTCCTTGTCCCAACAGACATACAGAAATGACCCAATTTCAGTGGTGTGCTGACTGTATGCTTAAAGACTGCATAAGTTTGCCATGAACAATGAACTGCCTCTTGATAACCCCTGGGGTTTTTTTATTATGCTGGAATGAAGCCTTTTTTTTTTTTTTTTCTCTCCCAGAGCAATGGAAAGAAAAAAGTGTAATTGAAATAGATTGGAAGACTTGATGTCTTAGGATTTAAAATCCAAAACCAGCTCAGTTACATGTGGAGAATCATTTTCAGTTTATGATAGGCTATGGAAGACAATAAAGTTCTCATACTGTTCCCAGTGGCCAGCTATTCATATCCCAGACCCACCAGTGTATCTGAATTACTAGCATGTTTTTTGGCAATCAGGGAAGAAAGACTGCAGGCTGAATGGGTGCCAAGATGGATGTATAGTGTGGGCCAGTTCACCAGGAAAAGTCTGATCCAGCCTGGCTGAGTGGACCAGACATTCAGCAGAGCAATTTGAGAAGCAACAAGAGGGTTAGGGGGAGACTGCCTGTGCCTCAGGAAGAGCTTCCCATTGCTTTCAGAGGCAGGGCAGCTTCCCATAGGATCCTACAGAAGTTTGGCCATTACTGCTGCAGCCTTGGTCCATGTGTGTTCATGTTGAGGTTTGGGAGTTTATTTTTGACTTCTGTTAGCTTTGCATAAACCAGAAGAAGTGAAATGGTTTTCTGTTATTTCTCTTGTACAATGTCAGAATCCACTGTATGTGTGCAAAGCTACTGAAGACAATCTGATTGCCAAGTGTTTTGGTGCCAGAACTGGCCTGTTCATTGCAACACACTGGAAAAACAAGAGAAGGAATCCAAAAATGACATTCAGCTTCTAAGCAAGTTGATTGAGCCAAGTACTGGCAAGTTAATATGGTAGGACTTAGAAGGGAGATAACTTTCCTTTCCACTTGTAAATTTGATATGTTTTGTCTGGAACAAATCAGAACAATATAAAAATATAACTTGGTTGTATCATTTTTCTAGCATCATTTTTTGGAAAATAGATTTGTAATTTAAGGTGCTATGTAGTGTCTGGGACATGCTCCATCTGAAGCACCAGGAGCTTGCTAGTTCACATAGCTCACCATGGACTTGCTTCACCATAACCAAAAGCTGAGGAAAACAAAGTCTTATAGATCTGGTTACCTTTTGAAGCTTTATTTATAAATCTCATTATGCAGACTTGTGAGAACATGGTGGGAGAAGATTTAGATGGGAAGTAAGCTTTTATCTGTGTAGTAAATACAAATAAGATGACATTAAGCATCTCAATGGGTCCTGCTGAGCAGTAGGGATGCTGCACCACCCCTCACTAACAGAGCAGGCTGTGCTTGTTCTTGTGAATAGAAGCTTTGTGTCCAAAGAAAAATTGACTTTAAAAGCAACTAGTCAGACCCAAACAAATTATTTTAGTAAACTGAGTTGTTTTGTCCTTTGTGTTCTGAGGGAAATGCATCCACGGTGACTCTTTTTCATAAACCTGTTTCTCAATTAAAAAAAAAAAAGTGTAATTCCACAAATGTTATGATTTCATCATCTTCCCTGCTAGAGTACTCTTCCGGACACTGGATCCTTCAGTCTGGCAGAGGCTCAGTAAGCCGGACAAACTACTGGACAATGACCCAAAGGAGAAATTTAACTGAGTTAATAAAGACTGAGAAGTTCTGGCAATAATTCTGGGAGGAATGAATTAATGGAAATACAAACTACATCATCAAGCTCTCCTGACACTATTTTCCAATAAGAAGATATCAGCATTATATCAGATGTAAGACAAACAAAATATAAATTAAAACTTAGAACTTTACATTTTTTTGAAACTAGTATTTCCTACACAGATTAAGTCTCTTGGGTTTAATGAATTTAACAGTGAAGAAGGAGCATCATTCTTGTTAATGGATTTTAAAACATAACAGATTCAGAAACAGACAATGTAAGGGTAGTTAGTACAATAGGGAGCATCAGAGAACATTTTGTAGCAGAAAGAAATTTACCAGTCAGAGTCAAGCTAAAAAAAAAACCCCACACAAAATCCAAGTCACTCTCTGTTCTGAAATGGAAATACAATTGAAGATATGAAATGCCATAATGTGTTGCGTGTCTTCACTCACAGCTGTTGTGCATCCAATAATGGGCGTCTAGAAAAAAAATATTTTATTTGCCTGTTAAATGTGTTAGGGGGCTTTTTATTGTTTTACTTTTTCATTTGTAGGGATTTGTGAGGTTTCTTTCTTTTACTTTAAAAGCTTGGGAAAGTTTGGGGTTAGATTGGGATTTTTTTCCTACAGGAACAGACTGACATGATGGCCAAAGCTGCACTGATTCCAGCAGTGGGTGGCAAAAACTGGGCATAATTCCCCACCCAGCTCTGCAATGCAGCTTGCTACCCATGGGATGCTGGTAGCCAGGACTACTAGATTCTGATCCTGTTTGTAGCAGACAGCATAGGCAAGAGATGAAAGTTTCCCGAGTAGCTTGATGTCATCACCTCAGCAGATTAACTGACATGGTGCCATTGCATCAAGATGGGGGGTAGTTACGTGGTTATCCTTGAAACACAGACCTGTCTGGTCTATAAAGATAGGGCATGGGCATACAGCTTCCAGGAGGGATATGCCTAAGAGCATCAGCTCCAGAGAGATATTTCTAAAATAAGGCACCACTTGAACTTAGCAAAAGTAGCAGATTATGGACTTCTGTCACTTCCCTCAATAATTTAGGGCAGGTTTGGCCAGCCTATTCTATATGGTATATACTGTAAGAAATTAGAGCTCTCACATGCTTAAATTACAATGTGACTGTTGAATTAGATACCAACTACTATCAAAGGGCTGAATATTTCCAGCACTCCCCAGTTATTTGCAGGAGAAGGCCTCAAGACTGGATGAGAGTCAGGCTGTGTTCCTCATTTCCATCTGAAGCTTTGCTGTACAAGAGATTCTTGCAATGGGCTTTATTTCCTAAAAAATACTACAAACAGGATTTGCCTCTGTTTTCTTCAGAGCTAGTACTAAATTTGCAAATGAAGAGAAATCCAATGGTAATTGCTGACAATTCTTGTAATTTAGTTACACTGTTTATATTTGCTCAGTCATATATTTATTTATGTTTCACACATCAGAGCAGATAAAAAGAAAACCCCTGAATGAAGTCAACAATCAAAGGAACTGCAGGCAAATATTTCAATACATGCTTTTTTCCTTTGTGAATTTTACAAAATGGATTTGTCCTAAGCTTAACTGTATCAAGTGCTTTAAAATTGTTTTTTTAACTTTATCCTTCCTGCTTCTGAAGCAAGAAATCTTTGTGACACTGCAGTGAGTCTGTGCCTAGGGACACAAAGAATGACTTGGAAATCATCCAAAACAGGACCTCCTTCCACAAGAGATGGGTCACTATTAATTATATATTGTGTTTGTCATATAATGGCTTAGCATGGGCTATGATTGTTATCATCTGTGTCATGCTACATTGGTGTTATTCCTACATTTTGTATAAAGGACAGGTTGCAGAAATCATGCGCTAAAATTCATTAAACAGCAAACTATTTTTCTGATATATTATTTTTCAGTATTTACAGCTATGTATGTTTAAGTCCTAACAACATCTGATTCCCCAGAAGCATGATTCATTTGACAGATCTAATAACTAAGAAGGGTAAGATTTCACCAGACCTTGTAATTTTGTTTGTGGGACTTGGCAGGGAAGTTTCGTGCACTGTATTTGGAATGTATCGGTTATTCCACTTTAAGTCCTAACATGACAGAGAAGAAATAAAAAGGAAAAAGTGTAGAGCAAGGCATTGACCAAGGAAGGTCATGGTGGATTTGTCAGGGGGATTATAGCCTTCTGTGTACTGCCCCACACAAAAATCCATCTGGAATTGTTTACGGAGGGACCAGCCCTCACAGCTTCCCGCTCTGCTGGACTGCAGCCAATCTTAACCAACCTCACAGGCAGCAGCTTGGGCCTCTTCACGCCCATCCTACTGCCCTAAAGCATAACCCCCGGACACTAAGGTATTCACAGGACAAGCTGAGAAATAGTGCTTATTGCTTTTCTTTAATAGAAAAGCAAAATATGTCAGGGCTTTGTTTGATTTGTGTTTTTTACCTCCTTTATTAAAAAAAAGCCAGTAGGTCTTATACTGACTCCCCTATTCATGGGAACTTTGCATAAATTAGTTTAAATATTGGCAAATGCTTTGGTCTTACGGAAGGGCAGCAAAACACATACTTTGCTGGAGAAAAAAAGTAAACCACGCTTTTCTCAATATCCCAATGAGCTCATCTCTGTCTGAGGGGAATAAAAAGTTATTCTGTTGATTTTAACAGAAGCAGGATCAGGTCCTTTTTATCAGGGACTGATTCACAGCCTAGGAAAAAACAACTAGAGAATCTCATGAATAGTTTAAGATTTCTGCTGATCTTTGTACCTATGCATAAAATGAGATGCCTCAGTGTGGAAGGAACTGCATTACCTAAATTAAAAATAGATGGATCATTTATAAATGCAAAAGTAAATATAAGGCAATCAAATTATTACATAAGAAAATCCTGCAAGGAATACTTGAACAACAAAGAATGTATTTCAAACCACTTGACTTGGCAGCAGCATGAGAATTTAAAGAAATGGGGGAAAAGAGAGAGATACATTTCTCACACAGCAGTGTGCCCAAACCCCACAATTCTGGTTCTGCAGTCACCCAAATCAGATGTGGGACTTAGGACCACAGCGGCACTTTTCCATGTGGTGAGCCTCCATTCTGTTTCAATTCAACTGGTCACTAATTCACCTACGAGGCCTCAGGAGACTGAAAGTTTTCAACCAGTATGAACAAGCCAAAGAGAAGATCCTCAAATTCTTTTTTGATTCACTGACCACTGTGAATTGTCTTCTGTGGACATCAATGACTGATTCAGCTCCCCTCATAATGGAAAAAGAAAAATGACACTCTAGCAAAACACACAAGTTTGAGTTTGATGTCCAACTTTTCACTCAGCTGGACTTGATGATCTTAAGGGTCTTTTTCAACATAAATGATTCTATCATTCTATGATTCTGTTCTAAGAGATTTCCCCAGTAACATAGTCTTAGATTACTTCGTAAAAACCACCATCAGCATGAAGTTTGTGAGATTTGATTTCAGATGTTCCTATGGAGGCAAACACAAAGTCTCTGAACTGAACTCATGAAAAATACCGGTTTGATTCAAGGATTTTAAATACACAGACATATTTATTACTAAATGTTTTAATCACATCGATAGTAACCTATTATTTCAATATTTACAAACTCTTCTTGCGAAGTTGAGTAATATGATATTTAAAATACTACAGAAGTAGTCAAGACGGTTACTATTTTTATTTAATTATGGGTAATATCTAGTCCCCATTGAAGCTGATAGAAATTACTTCATAGAACTAATCTTAAATGATGTGTTCAACAGCATGTGCAGCTACATGTTTAATGCTGAGGATGAACAGTAGCTGCTGAGAAATTTTGAGAGCTGGAAGTGATTCAGTGCTCCACAAAATCTTGCCTGATGCTCATTAAGGAAGGAAGTTACTCTCTGGGTTACGTCTTCACATGTGATGTAGTGGAAGAAACTGCTGTTTCTGAGCCTGCTTCAAACTCCTTCCATCATAACTCTCTTTCAAGCATATGAAACAAATGATTCTATGAAACAAAGCTTCTTTTTATTACAACTGTACAAAGCATCCACTGAGGCCAACTAAAATTATGAAATTCTGAATTATAATGAGAAAATCTGAGAAAAGACTAAGCTAGGTATAATGGTATTAGGAGGATCTCATCAAGATTTATTTTACAGGCTGGAACAGGAGCTGTTGAAATCTAGTAGGTTTAGTGTAGGAGTACAGTGTTATCATGGGTTGTTTAAATCAACTTCAGAAGCTGTTATAGCCTTAGTCATTCTGAAGATGACACTTCTTTTTCATTCTTGAAGGTTTAATCCTATCAGTTGCCAAGAATTTCCTATTTAATGTACCTAGAGATATTGTTTCTGGTTTCCACCTTTCTAAGTTTTAATTAAAGGGAAAGAATAGGAATAAATGTGGCTTGCAATTATTCAATGTTCAAATATATGAAATTTCACTAAAAGATCAGTAAAGAAAGCAATCTTTCTATACCCCTTCACAATCCTTTAGAAATACCATGCATTTATTCAACTATGGGCTATCATAAATGTAACTACTGGGTAGCAAATGTTACTACATCTTCATTGGCCCACATTTGCAGTTGGTAAATGAAAGGTTCAATTCAGCAAATCTTACTGATATGAGTAATTCCTATTTTTGCATGTCTTCTCACTGATTTCAAACACTCATTTATATAAGTCTTTCCATTGCCCTCAGTAGTACTAACTGAGAGGATAAGAGTTTCTAGCGTAAGTTTTTAAATTATTTGGGGGGGGGCATTTCATGAACATATGTCCTAAATTTACTGAGTAAATTAGCAGTTATAGATTGTTTAAAGGATATGTGTTAAATGATTCTTTGTTGGAATTACCCCTTATTGTTTTTTGCTTGGAGGTTGTTTTTTTTTCTGGAAGGGTGGGTAGACCCTGTGGACTTCTCCATGTTGGTACTCCAAAGAGCTTAAATTTATGTGTAGGATTAAAAAAACCCCAAACCAGAACATGTCTACAATAAAAACGATTATATATTGTTACCATAGACAAGATAAAATAGCAAAGAAACAATAAGACTGTTTCAAAAAAGACAGGAAATTGAATGCAAACACGAGAAGTGGGGTTTAAGTCACCTAACTTTAACTGTGTAAAAGTAGGACATTTGGTCTTAGATGCCTCAGCTGCTGCCATAGTCCATGGAGAGTGACAGATCCATGAAATGGGCTGTTTTCATAAATGGCCATTGATTTCACAGGTTTCCATGCAGCTAACAAAATAATCACCAGGTGTTAGTGAAATTTTTGATCAAAAATAATTCTTGCACGTGGTCTGCAAGTCCTTGTAATCATAGGTTTTATGGAAGAAAATTCTAGATAAACACAGGAAAGGTATGTGAAATCTGTTTTATATTTAGAGAAAGAGAAAGTAATAGTCTAAGTTATATGTTCTTTTGTCAGATTATATTTATTTATGTTTCCATTATTTTGTTTAGTCTTTTTGTAGTTGGTGCAGTTAAAAAATCTCTAGAAAAGGTAATTAAAAAAAAAAATTAAAGATTTTATGTCATTTAAAGGAAATAGTTATTAATAACTACTGTTATAAGTCATATTATATAAACAACAAATTAATAATAAAATCATGTTTTATGAAAATTTTATATAAATAGTTCTCCCATTTACAGCAAGTGAAATCCATAATGCTATGCTAATCAGCAAGAAACCAGTCTCAGAGACTACGGACTCAGCAAGAGAGCAGATAAATCAAATCAAAGAGGACTGGCAAATTTGTACATGACATTGAAATAAGCCTGGATACCCTTCGGGTCTGAAATCTGTTTCTGTGTTTGCAGAAGCATCTTGATATTAGAACAGTTTCAATAAATCTCTGTCTTGATGTCAGCCTCTTAATATTGCTAAACAATAATAAACCTTATGTCAATCCATAAAATGCTACAGACACAAGCCTCATAATTTTTTCCACTTTGACTTTTCCCCAAGTGCTGATAAAAACATCTATCACACAAGCAGTAAAGCCTGGATCCCTGGTAACAAACTTTCAGACAAAAGTTGGTGAGGAAAAAAACTTTGGTAGTCTAATGCTTTCTTGAACTAGTGACACATTCAATTCACTTTCTAGATATGACTTCAAATTAGACATAATAACCAAATCTATTATTCACAGAATTTGTTTAGTCTCTGAAAATGTATGGGCTATTAGTCAAGTTTGCCTAAGTCAGTAGTGAAGTACTTCATCATGAAGTCCTGCTCTAGTTTCAGAACAGTACTGGCACAGATTAGAAAAACTTACTGTAATGATCCTTGAAAAACAGCCCATTTTCTTGCAGTTTAGTTCTAGTCCATGTGCTTGTGGCTCAAATGGGGAATCTGGGATCCTTCTCCATACTAGCAGTATTGCAAAACTAAAGAGCTCAGTCCTTAGAGAAAGGATGCCTTGGTCAGTTACGTATATGGTCACCTACAAAAGGAAATGGGAACAAGGCAAAGTCTGTCCTTTTTCCCCACAAATTCATCAATCCAGGGAAAAAAACAATATCTCTCTCTTTTTCTTTCTCTTTTTTTTTTTTTTCCAGATAAAAATACTTGGAAGTAACTGATTTCATAAGCAGTACTCTGATTTTAGGTCCCCCTGTAGTAGCCTTGGACACAGCCATTTCAAGGAACAGACTGGAAAACACACTGGTCCAAGCCCAGCTCTGCTGAATGCTGTGAGTTGTGAATATCTGTCCTGCAGACTGGAGAGTTCAGTTGAGATACTCAAGGTAGCTTTACACAAACTAGATCAGGTGTCAGATATAGGCTGACATAATGCAGAGCTAGTCAGCAGAGGCTAATTTCACATGGCAGTGGCTCTCACTGTGTGAGCCACGTGTTCCTCCTCACTCAAAGGACACTAGACTCTTGGGCCTGGATCCTTGCCTGCCTTGTTGTCACCCTCAACACAGCCAGTTCTCACCATGTCCTGACATCAGCAGCCTTCTCTGTGTCTTTGCTTGCTCCTCAGCTGGCAGGCAAAAAATGTTTTACTGGTGTAGGTGGGCAGCTGCATAATGCTTACAAGGCGAGGAAGCCCAACCACAGCAGGAGAAGGCTGAGATGGCCCACTGCATGAAACAGGCCTCACACTAGCTGCACAAGGACACAGGAGCAGGACATAGAGAGAAAGAGGAAGAAAGAATGGAAAGCGAAGAGAAAGGCAAATTGGTTCCTCAAACACCACCAGAAGATGTGTGTAGATAAATGGACATAGGAAAAGATCCGTTTCTTCCTAACCACTTAGGGCAGTTAGCACATGAACTGCAACCTATTGCCTAAAAATTCATACTGAAAAATCCAGAGGAAGGAGAACAGAGTCCTGTGCACACCAGAACATCCATGTGTGCTTTCACTGTTGGCAAGCAGATAAGGTCTGTGATGGTATTTAAAAGTGCATAGATCGACTGTTGTTTGTTAGTACTTTGTTTTGACTTTGTTTTGCTGTATATTGCTATGTAAGTACCTGAGAAAGAATAAACACTACATGCAAAGTTGTTAACATTATCAAAATATTGTGATTACATAAAACCAACTGGAAATAGACTGCAACAGTGCAAATTATCATTTCTTTCCCCTGATGGTGACAGTACATTTCCTCAAGATCATCTTTCTGTATGATGCAAGGGTATGAGCATGGCAGACGTGCCTTATTTCCTTTTGCTTGAGTGCTGAGTGATACATTTTCTAGGTGCTATCCAGAAGTATGTCTGTTGAGGCATCAATTCCCATCCGTGTCCCAGATCTCTCAGTTCCAGTTAGCATTTCAGCAAGATTGCTTACTTCCTCTTTCCTCTCTTCCCTTCCATCCCAGACCTTTGGTAGGAATTGTCTTAGAGATCTCTACTACCAAAGCATGGGCAGCTGATGGATCGGTACCAGGTGGGCTAGCCATTAACCTGATGGCTGGAAGAAAAGTTGTTCCTTTCAGAGTTTTACTCAGCTGAAGGTTCCCTGGTAACCCTGAAGAAGGAGACTGAAATGCAATAGGGCTTCATGAACTTCCCCTGTGTTACAAGGAAGAGTAGAGTCAGTCTAGCTGATTGGAAGCAGAGGTCCAGGTATGTCCAGAGAGATTTTCTTCTTTCCTATCCAGCCTTACCAGGACATAGGCTCTGTATCACAGAGATGATCTCTACAGTTTTATATCCTTGGCATGTTAGATATTTTTAAGGGCCTTCTTTTTCTTGAGGTTCCCACAGGGACCTGTGGTAGACCTTGGTACCCTGTGTGTTTGGCATTACCAAGGGTTAAAGAAATACCAAAACCATAGCGGCACCAAAGCAATGGTGCCAAAACTTGGGCTCCGTTCACACTGTACAGTTTACATTAGCATCCAAGTAAAAAAGAAGAAAATAACTTCCTCTTTCAGGGGTTCATGACTTGCTAACTCATGCATAAGTAATTATAAAGCCATACTTTATTGAGATGCATGAGAACAAATTAAATACAAGTCTTAACATATGCCAAACATACTAGTTTCTGCCTACGTATAGATAATGAATAAAAATGTAATTTAGCTTTACTCAATTCTTTTTGAGCGGACTCTTAGTCCGTAAGGTGTTTTCTATACACTAAATCAGTTTTTCCCTAAGCACAAATACAGGACTGAGTTATCTAGTCCAGTTCTCTGTTGTCATTTTGCATGGCAAATCAATCTTCATTCTTCAAAACAGTCTGAAGTTTTTTCTCTTTTTCCTCCTAGGGGGAAAAATAATAATAAAAAATATAAATATGATAGCAAAGCTCTGATTTCCCTGCATAAGTAAAGTTCTACTTTTTTTGTGTCTGGGCTTGTTGCCACAATATCTGATTGCTCTGGAATACTGTGGGTTAGGTATAAGTGTTCAGAGAAAATATGAGTAAAAACCATATGCACTCATTAGTGAAAAAGATCATCATGGCAGATTGCTCTCCATATGTGGAATTTCTGTACAGTAACCTTGCTATTTACATGACACATGAAAAATGTATCATTTTCTAATGAAAAACTTCACTTTATATAATATCTTATTAATCATAAGACGTGAAAAGGTTATTAAACGTCTATCTATTTCATTACAAATGGCCAGCCATAAATTTATTGTGTTATATTTGTTGCTTTAGCCTTAATGTATTTATGGATATCATTACAAAATGCGGACATTACAATACTAGTTGAAATCAACTGAAATTAAACAGGCCTATATAATTAGCCTATAATTGATGCCATGAAGTTCAGACAATTCTCCATATTTCAGAAGTTTACCTCCAGCAGTTTTCTAATCTACTGAATGTGAGAAAAGGGAAGTATTTATTAGTCAAAGAAGTCAATTAAATCTTGCAATGCAAATGCCAGAATTTACTTATACTTAATTAAACTTTACTGAATAATTTTAATTAAATTAATCATTTGCAAAATATTAGCAATATTGAAATATTAGTCAAATAATTCCATAAGTTTTCTTCCTTGACATTTGAATGTTTTTAGATGTTAAATATTTATGAAGAAAAGTGTCATTTAGGAGAATAAAATAATAAGAAGATAGAGCAGAAAAGTATGCCATCCAGTAAGCAGTACTCTTTCTTTATCTCCACATTTTGTTTTTAGTTTTGTTTAAGTACTCAGTTGTCCAGCAAAAAAATGTTAAATGGAAATCTCTTAAAATAGGCATTTTCTTAAATTCCCAAAATAGAATCTTATTCCTGTAATCTTTCCTTAGGCAGAACTTTAACCAACTTGAACACAATCTGTTTCAAAACCCATGTAATCAGTGGAAAAATGTCCACTTACTTCAGTGAATTTTGGAAAAGGGAATATCACAGATATCTGGCTGCTATTTCATGTTTTCAGACAGTAAGTACATGACATTTTTGTAACTGTGTCTGAACTATTTTAAACTACAGCACAGACTATTGTACATGGTATTCAGAGACCTAAACTTACTTTTTTGGAGGAAACTGAGGTAGACTTAAAAATCAATATTTTTTTTCGGATACTTTTGGATGAAAAAGGGAAAAGTGAAGTTTTATTGCTTTGTGGGACTGCCATGTAGAACTGCTTGTCTTATGGTAGTGATTTTACTTCGTGGTGATTGAAATATACCATAGGGACATGGAGAAATACATGTTTCCACACTGAAACTGTTAGCAATGATTAATTATTTAGTATTTCGGGGAAAAACATAGAATATAATGGGCATATTACAGGTTTTTTTCCATAATGATGAAATCAGAAATGTAACTGGCCAACAACTAATAACTAAATACTAATAAATAACAATAATTAATATATTTGATTATCAGTTGAACTCTTTTAAAGACTAAATGTAGCTTTCTCTAAATGGACAGCAGTTTTGTGAAGTTTGCACCTTCTTAATTTTCTTACCTTTGTATTTATTGTACCAGAAAATTATACCAAAAAACAACTACACCAAAAGGTAATTTCGTGTACCTTTCATTAAGGTTCTCAGATAAACACGTGAAGAGTATCAAGGCTGATGTTTTTGCCACATTACTTCATCTAGCACATACAATATAAGACTTTTTTGTTTTCTGGACGAATGTGTATATCTGCTATAATAAATCATTTTCTGATATTAGAGAATAAGATTTTATGGTGCCGTTAATTATGTACTTCAGCTGGAGGCACTTTTGCATGAGTTGCGGAGAGATCTGTGACAACAATGAGAAACTCTATTAATCATACGCAGATATTATTTGTAAGGAACCTGCTAGCAATTCCAAATTTTATACGTAACATTCCAGAAGGACCTGACATGTACATTTACTTTCCACCTCTTTTTTTTTTTTTTTAATTAAAATTCTCGGACAATAGCAAGAGCTCACTGCATGAAACAAAGCCAAAGGAACTGTCTGTTTGGGAATGACTATATCCCATTCATCACTATTCCATCAGCGTACCTTAACCGGTATTTTACTGATTTAGAAGCAGGGCTGGTTCTTAGTAAAAACATCTTTGTTGAGCACAGTGATGACAACAACTATAGAAGCAGAAAACAAAAGTGATATCATAGTTCACTTGCAGAATTTCAGAACACCTCATCAAAGTTTATAAATTTGAGGAGTTGAGTCTTGGTTTTTTGTTTGTTTTGTTGGGCTTTTTTAATTTTATTTCTGAGCTGTTAATACTTCATATCCTTAAAGACTTCCTATCTTTCATGCTCAGATATCTGACTCTGCCATGCAGCAGCCTGGCCCATGTTTGCCTTGAAAAGTTTTTGCTATCTTACCGTTTGTTAACGACAAATTACCAACTAAACTTATTCAAAAGGCTTTTTGATCTTATTAGTTATGAAATAATATTTAAGTTTTTTTATGCAGCCTCACGACAGTTTACTAGGATTTTATTTGAGTATGGACATTGATTTCTACATTGATATCTGCATTGACTTCTCTGATGGAGAAAGAAATAGATTGGGGTGTCAGATGAAATTTCATCTGTATTGCCCTAAGAACTGCATTTATTTCGAGAGGACAACACTGAAACCATACCCAGAAAGACATTTGGAAACAGAAATCAAAGCATACAATCAAAAAACAACCCCAAACCACAAAACCCGAAAAACCAAACAACAGAAATAAAATAACTCTTGTAGATTAATTCTTTTCCGTATGCACCAAAAAGAGAGACCAATAATTAAGTGTCAAGGAGTCCCTGAAGCCATCCAGAGTTGCTACTGCTACTATTTTAAAGGAGGAGATGGATGCTTGGATGAGAGGTGACCAAAACAGTGGTTCTGCCCGAGGTGGGGGGGTGGGGGAGGGAAGGGGTGGGTCACCATTACTAGTCACTGCGACTCATATTGCTCCACAACACGGGCAGCCTGTGTGATATGACCCTGGGGAAAGCAGGCAGGCAGGAAGGGTAGGAGTATTTCACACAAGCTGGCTCCTTTTGCATGTCTTTTATCTTGTCCATGATCAGCTCTTAAGTGCCTGATATGTATGTGTGGTTTCTTGAACATCCTATTTTTGTAGCTAGTACTACTTCAGTCTTAGTAATGTTTTGTTTGGCTGTGATTCTCTTTGAACAAAGCCTTTCAGGAAACCCCTCCAAGCAGCTGCTGTGCTCTAAAGGCCTTCTGCTAACAGAATTCCAGACAAAGTCCTTTTATTTAGTTATTGAAAAATAATTATGAAAAGCTGATATCTGACAAAGTTGGATATAGTGTGGGCTTGAGATAAAACATGACTCGATGCGTCTGATGACGTTCAACAGTTAAATTTTTACGAGAATTGAATTCCTTGGGTAATTCCAAAGCTATAAAATACAAGGATTCTGTTTGTCGTCTCGTTTACTTGGTACCACTGAAGTTGAGAGACAAAATTCTGGCCTTACTTGGCTCTACACGTTACAATGAAGACCCATGCGATATTTAGAGTTTCTCACATATTTCTGAGCATTTGAATGATCCAGGGCTCAAAGCTTCTATTCTGACTCAAAGCTATTGTTTTTTTCTATTCAGTCCAGATCCCTAAGAGTACTTGGACTCTCTGAAGGAACCCATTATTTAAAAGAAATTTGTTTTCCACTAACAAATGTGTATATTCATCTAAACAAATGTACATACTGATGAATATGTGCCAGAACATAACACAGAAAGTACAGTGGGTGTCACTCAGTGGTAAGATTCAGTATAGACAATATTTCTCACACAGACCCCCTGACAAAGGAAAGAGTCTGTCTAACAGTGTCAAGCTTATATGAACTAGAGAAAATACATGGGTTTAGATTTGCATTAAGAACAATCACAACAGATCCGTTTTAAAAGCTACAAGGTATGCATTACAAAAAGCAAGATGTTGGCATATAGGCATTAGAAATGTCACTTGAATGCTAAGAAGGTCTTTTTCTGGGCAGTGGTGTCTTGCAGCTTGTATAGTTACCACAGTAACTTTTTAGTTTTGTTCAGAGAGTCTCAGCAGAGTATCATCAGGGAAAAAATAAAATTGACTTTTCCCCATGTCAGTTTTTTTTCATGAAAAACAGACCTTTCAGACCCTAACCAGATTTCTTAAAATTCAATTGAATTATTTTTGGAAAACCAGCAGGATTTTTTCATAGCTTTCAGACAAGAGGCAAACCAAAAATTGTATTTTCATATTAATATTAACTGTAGATTTGTAACAACAAAGACCTTATATTCTTTTGAAAACATGAAATACTGAACAAAACATATACTTTGGCAGCAGTCAATCATATCAATTGCCATGAGTTACACCTATGATTGAATTAATTTACCATGTTAATGTGACCGTTATGGTGAAGCACAAGTTATTCCTCCAGACTAGATTGAAGCAACACTCCACTATCGGCTTGAAAAATTCCCCCGATATCCCTCTCCCTAATTTTTGAATTTTTGGCTGCTTTGTTTTATTGAAGTAATAGGGCTAGTATTTGAGGGCAAAAGTAATAGCTGTCTGCCTGGAAAAATTCAGACAAGGACCAGATCTTCATCTGGTGTTAATGAATCTAGAGGTTTCAGTTTCATAGGAAAAAAAGTTATATTAACCAGATGAGGATTTGACTCATGGAATTTTGTACATTAATTTGTCATCCATTTTCTGAAACTTTCCCAAATGTTTCTGTCAATCCATGAGATCCCCACAATGGCTTCTTCTAGTGTATTCAAATTTACTTCTTTGGCTTTAATTAAGAGAAGGATCTGTAATGTGTTAGGGATATTACTCCTAGATCTAATGGTATCATGAGCTTAAGAGTAATGAAAAACATCATCAGACAACTTCATGAGACAATACCCTCCGCTCCTACCAACCCTCACTTAATGCTCATGCAGAAAGGAAAAGAGAAAATAGATGTGCAGCTCCTTTGTTCCTCCTTTTTTTCTCCCCCTGGCTCTGCTGAAGGCTCTCTCACCAAAGCCAGAGCTGTTACAGACTTCCAATGTGTTTTGACTGCAGCAATTCCCAGCAGATCTCTCAGGCAGCCAAAGCATAAGTAGAGCACAGTAATGCTCCAACCTGATCTGTTTGCACTGTGTTCCTAAGCAAGGGGGTAGAAGAGATGCTGCAAACCCTTTAAGCTGCTTTGTTCCTCCATGGATCTCTCTGAAATCAAACAACGTCCCCATTACCATTGCATTATAGACTTTATGCTTCTGAAGTACTATAAAGACTATGTACGGATCTCTGAAGATCCAGCTCACAAAGGCTACAGTGATGACAAATGGTAAATGTCAGCAAAGAATCATGACTCTGACCATCAGTTTACTAGATAGTTATGTAACAATTTCTTAGTGACTTTGACTGACAAGCTCAATATCAAAGTTTTCAAGCTAGTGGCACAGACTGGATGACAGTGATGGATTTAAGAGATTTATCACCATGAGATTATGTGAAGGTTAGCACAATGCTTATTCAGATAATTTGAAAAAATAGATGAAAACTTGAAATAATTGTAGAAATAAAAAACAGTAAGTGTATCATTTTCCTACTGTAAGATTCTAAAAAGCAGATGTACTCAGAGTTTACAAGATCCTTATGTATATTCTCTATTGTATATTCTTGATATCTTTATTAAATACCTTCAGAGCCATATTTTATATGTTCCTAGAGGAATATGCTGTGTCTGCATCGTTTCTGTGCAAAGCACATGATTGGGTAAACTTTTAAAGTACTGACATTAATAATGCTACAAACAATTTGCAACTTATGCCAAAGGATAATGTCACTTATGGGAAGGTGGAGAAAAGTCTAGATATGTACATGTCAAGATACAGATAATTAATTTTATCTGTCACAAACAACGGCACAGAAAAATATATGCTGGCAGTTACTTTTTGGCAGGAAAGTACTGAAGAATTAGGAAAAAGAAAGCAAAATGTAAATGTCTAGAGACTTCGGGAAAAAAAAAGCCTTCCATCCTCCTACTGAAAAATGGAATAGCCAGAGACAGAAACTGTCTGAGAGGAAGTAGGCATTTTCCTTTAAATGGCAAAAGAAAATCAGGTTGTTGATTAAAACAAACCGGCAAAAAGTTGTGTTCATGTCTTCCACTGGAGGCTTGTGTCAGACACAACAAAGCCCTTTCCCAGGGACCATTTGTGTGAGTAAAAACAGATTTCCACAGCACACATTGAAAAATCTGGTGGTCTACTGCTTTGTAGCATTGACTATAGCAGTGGAGTTGGCCCAATAGCTCCTACATGAGGGTGGTGGTGTGGACCATAGCCAGCTCCTGTGGGGGTTCCTCTGTCATCTGTGAGTGAGGATGGCTCTGCCCTCCTTCCCATCCGCAGGGGGCATGAAGCCTCATGGACATCACTTCCCAGCCTGTGGGGCTGCTAAACTCATAACAGATACCTCAGATACCTACACCTCCTGGCTGCACACACCTACCAGTAGCCTGAGCGTCTTGATAAAATAAACAACTAATGTAACAAAAAAATTGCAAGCAAAACAAACACAAAGTGCCTTTCGATTATACTCAACAGCATTATTTTATCTGTGTTTTTTTGGTATCTCTCCCCTATGGTTCTTTTGAGTGTCCCATGTATATAAGTTAGAGAGGCCCAGATTTCATAGCAAAATCTGATGCTCTCCACCTACACTGTGCTTTGAGTTACTTCCCTTTTCATTGACTTCCGTTTGTATTCCATTGGACACAGTCTTTGAGATACCAATGCAGATTTTTCTCCTGGACAGCATCTTTACCATATTAGTCCTCTTTTCTGCACCAAAACCACCAGTGGCTGTGTGAACCATCTATGTGGTTATCTCATTGCTATTGCCTGTTTTCCCAAGTCCTTGAACTGCGTGAAAGCAATTCCCTCTCTTTCTCTTTGACCAACTAACTGCTGGGTGGCTCCCCCCTCATTTTGTATCGCCAAGTATCAGTCAGGGCTGCTAGTACACTGAAAAGATTGCATAAAGCAATTATTACATACATGTTTTCTTGGAAATGCTTTCTGATGTCTCAGTGGAAAACATGGCACTAAAACAAATGACAAACTTTGTCAGAAGGACCAGTTGAAGCTTAAAGATTCCAGTAGTTCTCACTGCTTCTCCTGAGACCAAAGACAGCTACAGCCCCAACGCATGGTGGCTAAACACCTGTAGTTAGACAGGATTACTTCAGGCCTTGTTTCTCAGCCTACACACGTCTACGTCAGCAACTTCTTCCTCTCCACCTTTTACCAGTGTCTCTGTTGGACCATAGAGATCTCAAAACATGTTACAAAACTTTTTATGGCAGGAATAGTATTTTAGTTAGAAAACTGAAGCAAATTTGCAGATCACACCAAGCTGGGGGGGAGTGTCAATCAGCTGGAAGGCAAGAGGGCTCTGCAGAGGGACCTGGACAGACTGGAGAATTGGGCTTATTCCAACAAGCTGAGGTTCAACAAGGCCAAGTGCCTTGTCCTGCACTTTGGCCACAACAATCCCCTGCAGCTCTACAGGCTGGGCATAGAGTGGCTGGAGAGCAGCCAGGAAGAAAGGGACCTGCGAGTGGCCAAGAAGGCCAATGGCATCCTGGCCTGGATCAGGAACAGTGTGGCCAGCAGGAGCAGTGAGGTGATTCTCCCCCTGTACTCAGCACTGGTGAGGCCACACCTGGAGTACTGTGTCCAGTTCTGGGCCCCTCGGTTCAGGAAGGATATTGAGGTGCTGGAGTGGGTCCAGAGAAGAGTAACCAGGCTGTTGAAGGGACTTGAGCACAAGTCCTATGAGGAGAGGCTGAGGGAGCTGGGGTTGTTTAGCCTGGAGAAGAGGAGGCTCAGAGGAGACCTCATCACTCTCTACAGCTCCCTGAAAGGAGGTTGTAGCCAGATGGGGGTTGGTCTCTTCTCCCAGGCAACCAGCAGTAAGACAAGAGGGGATGGTCTTAAGCTGTGCCAGGGGAGGTTTAGGTTGGATATTAGGAAGAAATTCTTTACATAGAGGGTAATCAGGCATTGGAATGGGCTGCCCGGGGAAGTGGTGGATTCACTGTCCCTGGAGACTTTTAAGATGAGACTGGGTGTGGCACTTAATGCCATGGTCTAGGAACCATGCTGGTAGTGGATCTCAGAGGTCCTTTCCAAGCCGGCTGATTCTGTGATTCTATGAAAAGGTGAACTATGAAAGCATGCAAAGCGTCTCTCTCCCAGTCCCATGTCCTACACCAAAGTTCAGCCCTCTTTGCTTCACCCAACAAGCACATGGGGCCCCAAAAGAAGTGACCATCCCCTCTTCCACAGGGACTATCCAGAGTGGGGAACATGCACACTACAGTCTGTGTGGGGCTTTCCTCCTCCCACCAGGGGAAATGCACCTTTGCCTTTAACCTTTACTTTGTCTTGTGCACAGATGTCACGCAGATGGCATCCCAGCCTATCTGCCTAAAAATGCCACATTATCCGGGAGGGCACTTGCACTGAGGAATAGGGGAGACTCAATGTTTTGGGTCTGTTAGGTGAAGGGCTGGCTTAGTTCTGGCAACAGAAAATATTACAGACTGTGTCTTATTCTGACCACTAAACATCATTGTTTTTGGCCAAGTGCTTAAAGCAGCCAGAATCTTTAACCAAATCTCTTATTTCTTCCCAAAGTTTCCATCAAAGGGGTTTACACGTCTTTTGCTCATTTTAAAGGGTGGGGTAAATTCCTCACTACAGTCAGTGATCCCACTAGCACAGACTGATGCCATTTGCATGCTGTATTGGCAACAGCAAGCCCTGAGAGAGATGAACATGAGCCCAAACATCACAAGACTGTCTAGAAAAAACAAAATAACAATAAAATTTAAAACAACATTTTAAAATAACAAAGGAAAGCTCTTTTCATTACAGTTCAGATGCTGGAGATTTAGGTTCTTTTTTTTCTGCTCCTTTTGCACTGTCTTGTGGACTGAAAATATTATGTAGACATGAAAGCTGAGATTTATGCACTTCTGAGTGCCAGTACATTGCATTTTCTACCAAATTTCGTGATAAGGCCCTGGAAACTGCTAATAATATGCAAATTTCACTCAAATAATTACTTTGAATTGGCAAATAAAGTTAAGGAAATGAATTCAACAGAGCATTTCTTGCTATTTTTAAATAATTTAAATATTTCACATATATAATAGATCACACTTTAAGTGATGCAAGGCTTAACATGATTCCTACAGTGTCTGAAAGTGAAAACATGGTGGATTTGACTCTGAATCTCGTGCCATGTATGTGCTTACATACTAATAGATACGCAAATCCTGTTTTCATGTGAAAAATAAATTGTATGCCCATAAAAATGCAGTAGCAAAGCAGAGACTCTTTTAGAAAAGGTAGTTTGTTTCCTTGGCATTGTAAATGCAGCAAATGGACCCTTTTCACTTCCTAGCCAATGTATTCACATTTGTAATCAGTTTTGCATACAGAAAAAATTTATTTTTCTATATAATTCTATAACTGAAAACTGCTGTTCATATTAGTACTTTTAGTGCCTAAAGTTGACAATGTGTTTTTCTCTTCTCTTTATTGACGCCTTCCACAGACACAGATTTCCCATCACTACTTCAAATTTGCTTTATTTTGACCATTTTTTTGAACTGTGTTTTGGACCACTGCGTTAGACTGAAAAAAAATGCAAAACACTGAATTTTTTTCAACTCTGTTCTGGAAAAGTCCCAGAAAATCTTGTTACCACCTTCTTAATTTTTAACAGTCTGGTTCAGGGTTGGTCCGAATAAAACAAGCTTCCATTAAGTGGTACCAGTTCCTATTAAAATGCCATTAGCAGCGCTGAATCTTCATGTCTTTTTCACTGGAGGACTTGTCAGTTTTTTTAAAAAACCCCTCTGAATTTCACATTTCCAGTTCTAGATGGTTTCATTGCGGTTCTCATTTGAATCTTTGTCACCCTCTAGTGTCATGACAATGGAAGCCATAAGCAAAAAAGGCAAGTTACGGTGTATAGGGCATCTGAAAACTATCCACACCCGACCGAGGATTACAGAAATAACCAGGATACAGACAATAGATGTAGCGAGTGCAGTCATGCGATTGCACGATGCATAACAAAGAATCGAGAGTCAGCTGTTGGTGCGGATTAGGGAGTGATAATCATCTGTCCCTACCGAGGCCACGGGGACATAGCTGCGAGCTTTGTGCAGCTGTGTCACAACACGGGTGTGCTGTTGCCAAGCACAAGCGGCTGTGACACTTTTCAAACTGCCTGTCAAATCTCTGCCTGGGCTTATCAGTGGCTCATAAAGACAATTTTGAAAAGCAAATGTTCTTGTGTTTGAAAGGCAGTGGCATCATATCCTGTGATGATGTCTAACACTGAATCTGCTGGACGCCATAGACTGCAACTTTTGTCCGTGGCCAAACATGTTCCCCTTTTCAAGCACAGGATAACGCTATTGAGTATATTTTAGATGAAAGCAAATAAAATGTGAGTCCTGACCTTCCCTCACAGTTTTCCACAATTACAAGAATTAAACAACTTTCCTGATGTGCATCAGCAAACTTGTTTCCTTCCTTACATTCCTTACCTTTGCCTCCGTCCTCATCAAAATCCCCTGAGTTCTCTGTCTTTGATACCAGCATTCTTTTCCCTTCCCATTCTCACTAGATACATATTCTTTGTGTTTTGGGGTCCCCCCCCGTTCTTTGTCACAATTCCTCCTGCCTTCTTTTATGTTGCAGTGGGATTACTTATATCCCTCTTCCCCGCCCCCCGCCCCCCCCCGAATTCCTCTTCTAATTCTAGCCTCAGAGAGGACTCCTGGGAAGCACATCTGGAACCTGCACTTGTGAAATGCTATCAGAAGAAGAGTTAAGCCTTGCTTGGTGGGCAAGAAGGAGGGGATAGGTGGGCATGGCATAGATAGATCCCATGCATAGATGGCCACGACAGTCAGGAAGAGGACAAGGGAGTGTAATAGGTAGGGGACTAACAGGGCTGGGTGGCCAGAGCAAGAGGATTATGAGGCTAGGGTGGGAGTTCTGGCAGGGGAGTTAGAAAGGGACAGGTTAAAGGCTACACAGAGCAGGAGGCTCCTCCCTGAGGGCCCTGTGGCTGTTGCAGGGCTGCGGGATGAGAGTTGGGAAGCAAGAAGGAATAGAAGACTTTACAGCAGAGAAGAGGTAAAAACATTTGGATGAAAGGAGCAGAGGGTTTTGTTACAGGCTTTGTCAATGGGATCCAGAGGAATGGAAAGCTCAGGAAACTTCATCAGGAAGCAAAGAGGTTGCCATCAGCATTGCCCCCTGGAAGCTCACCCACCCAGGCTCTTACTTCAGAAACAGAGACGTGCACAAGGTTGTCTTCAGCAAAACTGCCAGGTGCAACCAGAAATGTGATGGACATGCTGTACTGCTGTGTTACGAGCCATTCCAGTGTCTTGTCCACACCACCACTCTTTCCTCCCTGAAAACCTTTCTTAAAGTAGATGACAAATGGATGACAGCCCCAGAAGAGGACAGACTGCTTTCATCACAGTTAGATCCATTTGATTTTGAGAGCCTGTGTGGCAATGAATGTATTTCAGTTTGTATTTTGTAAAGCTCCATTAAACCGAGAATAATTATTAATTAGAGAGAATAATAATAATAATGCTGTTTTCTGCAGGGTGATTGTGCATGTTGCAAAACTACCCAGAACTGAGCTTGCCTAGCAGCATCTGCCATAAATAGTCAGCACCAAGGGGCACAAGCAGAGCTTATAGGGAACCTGGATTGCCCAGTGCTACCCTGTCCTTTTTGTCATCAAGTTAATTCTTCAATTAAAATATTAGAACAGTACAAGCTGAGTCAGAGTTTCACATCCAGGGAGATAACCATCCCAATAGTTTCAATGTGATCCTGGGTTGGAGTGTGGGGTTTTTTTGTTGCTGTTTTTTAAATCTGTCTTTAAACGGCACACAGATTTCCTGTTTGTAACAATTCGTCACATTTTGTTGTAGAAATGTTCTACTGCTCAGTGCTATAGTTTATCTAGCATTTTGTGATCCTCCAGGTGAAAGAAAAAAATTGAAAAACCTTATGCCATTAAAAATAAGCACCTTGGGAAATCTGAAAAATACGGATTATCTCATGCAGAATAATTTACCATATAAAAACTATGTTTCCCCAGTCTGGAAAATGATTGATTAAATAGAGCCCATGGTTAAATGGTTTAATGGTTTATTAAGTATGTATTTTAGGATTATACACAAGTACATTTTTGGATCTTGATTTCTAGGAACACGAAAGCACCATTTAGTTAATCCACATCTGGTATTCAGTGCATAATTCTGCATGTTTTATTCAGAGTCATGACAAAGTTTCAAGAGATCAACAGAATCAGTGCCTGCAAACTGAATAGTCAAGGACATAAATTATAATGACAAAAGACTGGACTTTTAAGAGACCAAACACAGCAACCAGATAAAATTGATGTATTGAAACTCAGTGCTCCAGGAGCTGGGTACCAGATTTGCAAGGTTTTGACAAATTTGGGGGCTGCTTCATAGAAAGTAATTGATAATTTGCAGACTCAGGCCCATAGAGAAAGAAGTGTCAATGATTTTAAAGATACAGCTGAAGCTGCTGCATTTAGAAATCTGAGGAAACATTGGCACATGAATGGGTTAGTACTTCCCAGAATATATTAATTCCTCTATTGTTTACATAGCACTAATTTTAAACTGATAAACTGATATGTAAAACACAAAGATCAACTGCAAGATTTTTTTTTGCCATAAGCATTCAAGAAAAATATCACCCTATGATGGGATTCAGAAACATAAAATCTAACTATGACAGAAAAAGTGTGGAGTTTACTATGTGTGAATTGCAGTAAGAGGTGGTGCTGATAGCATCAGCTATGAGTATGTCTGCCTGGCACTTTCTGTGATAATACCCTATATTGTCTGGCTATAACTTTGCTGTGCTTGGACAGTTCGCTATTTTACCATTACCATGGGTTTGTGTATGTTCACAACCTTTTCTCTGAACAGCTGCAGCACTTCATACCTTGGAAAAGTGATCTGAAATTTTTAAGGGGACAATTTCTGAGCAATGAATATGTCCTTTCTTATGTGAAAAGCCTACCAAGCTTGACCAGGGTCCAAGTGTTTGAAAAATCTCTTCATCAGTGCTCGAGAGGGACTCACTTGCATTTTGCACCTGAAATTCCAAAGGGTGCAACAATACTGTCAGCTTTCTCTAACCACAGTTTCAGCTTTGGGATTTTACCAATCAGGACCAAGAGATTGTTTTTCCTGAGGTTTTATCCTCCTCTTTTTTCCTTTTTGTTACAGGTAGAGGACAAAACTGCCTGATAGAAATGCAAGGTAGAAATGGGTATGAAGTTAATGCATAAAGAAACTGCTGAGAAAACCTGGTAGAAAAAGGAACTGTAAGCTTGTGGAAAGGGAGAAAAACTGGATCAAGAATTTATAGTGGAGAGAGGGTGGGATTTAGTGGTCAGGGAGGAGAGATGGAATAAGGAAAGACTAAACAAGGAACTTAGTGGACATATCAGGACTGGGGCCAGAGATCGTGATGGGATGTGCCATGAAAATCACTGAACAAATTATAAATCTCTGGAAAATAATTATTTGCAAGTGCATAGCAGTCCTTATTAGTCACTTCCTAACTTTTCAGAATGTATCAGTATTTATCACATTCTCCCAAAATCCTCTGCATGTCTGCAGTTACATATATACTAGGTCATGTATTCAACTCTGAAATGCAAGTAACCATGGACACGTAAAAACTCTTTCTTTCTGTTTTACTTGAATTTACCCTTTGTCCAAAGCAAAAGTACACTGGGTCAAGGTCCAGGAACTCTTAGTTCTAGCTTCATCTGTGACTAATGCATGACTTTTTACACTTCACTGTCTTTGTTACTGTGTCCTTTTCTCAGCAACTCAACCACGGTAAGGCTAATACTGTTTTGTATATTTATCTTGCGCAAATATACCCTTAAGAGATGTGTCATAGGATTTATGTTACTGCAGCATATATTACCACTCAAAAAAGGCAATATGACAATGTATCTTATTGGAACCAGGTTCTCAAATAATTACTTTTACAGCTTCTGCATACATAATGCTTTTAACCTAGAAACAATGATACAGCAAAACCTCTAGCTTATAAGACAAGAGCACTTTGAACTGTATTTGTAGTGTGTTTGGCTAAAGCAGGTGAATATAGAAAAGCTACACAGAAATATGCTAAATAGACAAGAACCTAAGTGAGAAGACATTTGGTACTGGCAAGACTATGTTCTCAATGCGTAACTTGGACAGCACTGGAAATCAAGGCATTCTGGTTCCCATCCCTCTGCTTTAACAGCTAATTACAACACACTGCCCTCTCCATTTTTTTTTTTATGATACAGCTCCTTAAGAGCGTTGGTTAAACTAATTTCTGGTTTATGCAAATAGAGTTGCCAGCACCACAGCCAAGTATTTCTCCCCACCACCAAGCATCGCAGTAGTTAGTGCATGAGGCAGACATGGCTGTGCTGCTTGGTATTCCGGCTTTCTCCACACCAGGCAGGAAATTTATGTGTTTAAAATCCACCATGTTTAAAATCCCACTAGCATTGACTGAATCCTTTTTTTTTTCAGTAGCGGACTAAACTTAGAATAAGATAAGTAAATTAATTTTTACTGGTTAAATTAAAAATAGTGGCTACGCTGTGGCAATAGCAGCAGAGGAAATCCCAGTTGGTCTTTTGGAGCATTTCAGGCTTCCTGCTTCACTGCCTGTGCTGCAGTATCCCCCCTTACATAACCCAGCAAGCAGCACTGACACACTCATCTGAGCAGGCACATTGCCAAGAATATTTGGTCTATTGAATACTTGTGGTACACAGACTGAAGACTTTTGTGACTCTCCTCCACATGAACTTCAGCTTTGAGTGGCAAAGAAGTGTTTGCACTCTTCTCCCTTGAGAAACCCAGATTTACTTTTATGAGGCCATCAATATTAATGTTCATGCAGCGTTCCAAAAAGCTATTTTTCCCTTCCTCTTACACTGCCAAACATGAACAATGAAGCAACATTGTAATCAATGTCATATTTAAACTATTTATTGTTTCTTTCTCCTCCTCCCCTCTTCTCCTTTCCTACTTCTTTGAAGGGTGTATTTTTTTAATTTGTTTTTGGCTGCTGAACCCTATCTTTTCTTTCTAGCATTTACCTTGTTCGAGTGGTCTTCTTTGCTTTGGGCTTCCATCAAGTTCCTCTGTACCACATAATCCCATAGTTATACAATGTCCCCATAATGTTGAAATTGTCACATACATGCCAGATGTCAAACTCAAAATGCTTCGAGTTTTGAGAAGAAAGATGGGAGGAGCAGAACAGACTGAAGAATCTGAAGGAAATTTGGGAAGGTGCATGCCCTCCAAAACCAAAATACTTACTGAGTGCAACACAGCCACTCACTAGAGTAGAGTTCCTGCTAGGCTGGTCCTTCTCTTCTGAACTATAGGTGTTCCTCAGGCAAAGATGTGTTTTTCAGAGAAGAGTTCCTAGATCTTATCCAGGCACAGTTTGTGTGGCACTGGAGAGCGATCGATCCATAGGACTAACGACAGGAACTTCTGTCTTCACTTTTAACTGCAATCATTTTCCAGGCAATCCTTATTTTAAGGCAGTAAGCAAGCAGAGAAAAACTCTTTAAGGAACCCACAAAATTCAGAAACTATGCTGTGTGTTCCTGAGTGCTCATATAATGCCCATCTAATGACTTTAATATAAATATAGATATCGAACTCATCTTGCTGGGACTGCTTCACACCAACTGGGACGTAAGCGTAGTTGACGGCCAACTTGTGTCAGCAAGCTGAGGAAGGGCCTTGGTCCAAGCTATACTATGAAGGCATGTCTATGTAGTCAGGGGGAGACAGTTGTGGAACAACTTAGCTCATTTTCTAAGGTACAAAATGGAAGATATATTCAATCCAAAAGCTATGTATGGACACACCACTGTGGAACTGTGCCCAAGCTAATAAGTTCTGTTCAGAGGCACATTATTCTTTTACATAAGTTGGCTGGTCCCTTATTTGGGGAGGTATATATGCTAAGGCTTGAAATAACACAGTTCAGCCTTTAATATGAATGTTGTTTGCCAGAAAAAGGCTGCTCAAAATGACAGACTTTCTTTCAGTTTTTCATATTCATATTCATTTTCATATTCATCATTCTGAAGATCCCAGTAAACTAGTATAGGATATATTATGCTTGCATGTCAGAAGTAAAACAAAAGTTAACAGGCTAAACCTTTTAATGGCCGGTTTCTTTTTCATATTCACAATATCTTTCAGTCTGAAGGAACAAGTGAAAGGAGACAGAACTACTACCATTCTATTTGTCAAAAAATGCCCCTTTTTCTCTTGTAACTATCTAATGGATACATTAATTTTAATTTATAGTGGTAATATAAGCCACAATACATTTGGGGGTTATAATTTTTGAAGTTAAATATTATAGTTAAAATTTTTTTCAATTGAAAGTCACATTATAGTTATCAAATTTATTTATTATAAGACCTTAGTCTTATATTAAGATGCTTGGTGTCAGCATATCATGACTTTATAAATGTCTTTTTAAAGAATTTGATGATATTGCACTTCTATTTCCCATTCTACACAGACTGCAATTTAACAGAGTCACATGTAATAAGTGTTACTGCTTTACTATGTCATTAACAAAACCAGGTGACCTCTCTGTGTCAGAGGTAAGCCATTTCATATACCATCTTACTCTTACTTCTGCTGTAATAAGTAAGTACTTAATTAGCTAGGAGTCTCAGCAATAACTTACTAATCTTTCACCTGAAATCTCTAAAAAATCTGTAAAAATATAAGTAAACCCCAGGACTTACCTTGGACATAATCCTGAACTGCTCATCTAAAATGTTTTTTTTTGACTGCACAGAACTTCACAACATCTTTGCACTGATTATGCACACATTTATCTTAGTTAGCCATTCAGGCTGTATCTCACAGTGCCTACCACTTTGCTTTCCACAGGACATGTTTATTCTGACTAAGAGGAAATGCTATACAGAGATACACATTGGGAAAACACTGATGCTCAGGTTGTAGGAGCTGTTTTCACTGAATAGTTAAATTGTAATTTACATTGCATTAACTCCTCTCATGCTGTCTTGAAAAAAGCATCTGCATAAAAAGTGCATGGAGATATCACTTTAACTCAAGTCAACTGCAGCAAAGAGAACAACAGGACTGTGATGCTGTTAAGACCTGAATGCTCCCTGTCTCTAGTGGGACTACCATGCAAAGGGTCAAGTACCATTGGAAGTTGGTAAGTCACACATCTGCCTTGTACTTTAGGATGGGAGAAATCCTGTGGCAGCACCTATTTCTGTGTACAGAAGGAATGTTGTACTGTCGAGTGAGTATTGAAGCTACCTTAGACTAGATCCACCTACTTACAAATTACAAAACCTAGCTGAGATGAATCCCATCCAGTAGTAATGGTTAACATTTTGGTGAAAAAATTATCCACATTTTCTTAGGATAATGGCAACTTTTGACTGAGATTTGACTATTGGAAAAGAGAGAGGTAAAACTGAACCAGGCAACCTACAGACTTCTTTTTTCAGATGAACACAACACACCATTTCCTCAAGCCTATGGATTTCAGTCCCCTTTCACAACAGAGCTCCCTGAGCTGGTGTCTATCTTTCATAAACAGTCGACAACCACTTTTGTTTATACTTGACTGAGGTACAGCTTAGCTGTTTATTTAATGTCTTTTTGTCTCTGTGGGCTTTTTCAAATCTCTGTAGAGCAGGAGTTGCTGCTGACACAGCGGCTACTGTTCCATGGCAACTAAAAATAAAAACCTACACCTTTTGGCATTTCAGGCAGCCCAGTTCTTACTCTCTGTGAAAGAGAAGAATCCCTCCCTATTAATGTTTTCCATGCCACTAATGATTTTATGACTTCTGTTATTTTATATCCCAAATAGATGTTTCTTGTCCAAATTAAAGTATGCCTTCTCTATTAAGTTTCATCTCTTGTTGTTACCATATCTTATCTCACACTTATTGCTATAATTACTATCTTTCCTAGCTCCACAGTATTGTTTTAATAAGCACAACCAGAACAATGCACAGTTTTCAAAATGTGGGTCAAATTTATAACTCTGGATCTGTAAATTGTATCATGCTTATAATTGCATCCTTCTTTCTGTTTTATTCACCAATTCCTTCTCCAAATACTTTGGGGTTTTGTTTGTTTGCCATTGCTGAATTTGCCATTGCAAATCTGACATTTGCATACAGTATCTCTCGAAGAACTCAGACACTTCCTTCTGTAGCTGTTATAACTTATTTAAAGCTGCACGTGTACAATTATAGCGAGCCTTTTTTATCCCCATGGATATTACCCTGTATTTAACATTGAATTTCTTCCAGCATTTATTGCCAATTCCTCTGCCTTGAGAGAACGTTCTGCATCCCATCACAAGTGGATCTTGGTTTGCATCACCTGCTCATCTTGTGACCTTACCATTTACTTCTTTTCCAAAATATTGAAAATGTAAAGTAGCACAGGATTGAGCATCAAACCTTGAAGAACATATATGAGCAAACTCCTGCTATTGTTAAAATGGAATGTTACCATTTCATTCCCTTTCTCGATTTCTGAGGTTTTTCTTTCAGTTGCTTATGAACGCCTGAGGAAACATGCTTTATCCATGCTTGCCTTCTTCAGCATGTTTTGTTGAAGGATCTTTGCTGAAAGGTTTAGGAAATCTGTCTATAATGTGTCATTCAAATCATTGTCCTTCACTTGCAAGCTGAATCTTTCAATAAACTGATAGTTTGTGCCTTATACTCTTCTTTTGAAAAAGCTTTATGAACTTCTTTCATGTCATGGTTAGCTCTAAGTCTGTCTATATTTCATCACAGTTAGTATCAGCTTGCTTGGTGCAGGAAGTCAGGCTTGCTGGTCTGTAATTCCTGAGGTGCCCCTGAATTTAAAAACAAAAGGAACATCACATTTGGCACATTCTATTCCTTCGGAACAGAGGCCAATCTCCATGTGGAGTTTCGTCACAGTTAATAATTTGTCACATATATCAGACTTCCTTTAGAAGCGTTTTGAAAACCTGATCTAATCTAGTTGATTTGTTACCATTTGGTTCTATCTAATCTGAAATTTCTTCTCTGACCCTCCAATTTCAGATAATTTCTTTGACTTGGACCCGTAAAAAAAGTTCTACTGTGGAAACCTGCCTAAGCTTGTGCATGGAGAACATTAATGTGAAAAATTCATTTAGCATTTCTGCTCTGGGCTTATCTTCTTTAAATATTCCTTTTATAGCCCAAACATTATAGAATGCCAGTAAACTGTCTGGAACAATTCATGCTTCTGATGTGTTTAGAACAAGTTTTATTATTCATTCTTAATGCTTATCACAAGTTATTCCTCAAAATATTTTTGGCCCACTTTGTAAAGGGTTTATATTAAACGTGTAAGAGTTTATGTTCTTTTCTGTTTTCTTCATTCAACATAATTTCCACTTTTTGAAGACTGACTGTTATTTCTAGCAGCTGCTTTCACATTTCTGTTTAGTCATGCCAGCTTTCTGTGTGCGTGTGGTCCTTTTAAAGTCGTTTTTGATAAGCAATAAATGTTTGCTGTTAGTCTCTGGTATAGCATCTTTAAACAATCAGCATGCCACCTGCAAACTTTTTACTCCTTTGGTTGCTCCTTTGAATTTCTCCTTAATAGTCATGATTTGCATATTTCAATAATACATAATAGCCTAATAAGATACAGCAGAGACATATGCTTTGATACTGCCTTTTTGTTCCTAGGCAAATCCTCACAACATCGGAATTTCTTTTTAATTACAATTTCTAATAACATCTGTGCATGGTTAGTTTCTCTCAGAATCCTGCTTTGTTTCTTAGGGAATTTGACCAACTTGTCAATGAAATGAAACTCAATCAAATATCAGATAAGACAGCACGGAGTGAATCTCTCTTCAGCTGGTCTGGATGGTACTGAGTAGGTCAGCAGTTGTAGGACTGACGGGCTCACCCTCCTAATCTGGGCTTGATTTTAGGGTTCACACAGTTACCTGCAAATGACTTTGTGAATATGAGGAAAAATGTAAAAATATTAGGAGAATCAGTAGTGCAGACAGGTGCAACTTAGAGAAGTTAATTTTGAAAGTAATACTAATTAAAGCAAACAACTCAAAAGAATGTGAGATCTGAACTCATCGCAGAGATTTAACTATCAGAGAATTGCATAATGAAGTTTGTGGATTTTCTAAGCAAAAGGGAATAGTTTCAGTCCATCGGCTCTTGCATTGCCCTTCTGCTGAATGTGAGTCACACACAGATTTTAAGCCACTCTGCCCCTAATAACTTTCAGGAGCAGTAAAATTAATAGCTCGCGATATAGAAGTTTAATACAAGAAAGCTGCATGTGTAGTAGGAAGGAAAAGACTATTTCAGCAAGGTGCAAGTGCCTAAATAATGAAAATTAATGTTTCTCATACTTACCAAGGCACTCGAAAGCGTTTTCTTTCTCTCTCCTGCAGCACCACCACCTGGTACCATTTAGAAAGAGCCGAGGCTGGTGAAGCCGATTCGAGCAGCCACGGATTTTAACTCCATTCTGCCTCTCACAAGCTCTCTGTGGCTACAGTACCTGAGTAATTTGGTTGCTCTTGCTATAGACATAGATGTTTTTCATTTTAGTGCACGGTACGTCTTACCTATGTTTTTTTTCAAGAGCTTTGAGTCCCGTGGCTTAGTCTTTAGACACATGCAAGTAAAATGTTAAATAATTAAGTTATTTTAGAAGAATATGTGAAATCTTTTTTTCCCCCAGTAGTAATGTAATTTTTTTTTTATCTAACAAAACAAAAAAACAAGCAAACAAAAAAGTTTCACATTTCAAATTGTAGGAGGAAATCCTAGTCATGTTTGAACTTTTGGGGAAAATAATTTGGCTTTTGGAGACAACAGCATGGCTCAAAGTTGGGGTTTTTTTTAATCATTCTGGTGGAAATAGCAAAGGAAGTGTTTGTCTTGCATGCTGTGGAGGAAAACATATTATGTCTCCAAGAGCAACTTACACCTGCCATCTTGTCTCTGGCTGACTCTCACTCCAGATGTACAGCAGCAATCAAGAAGAGAGCTTGAAGAAGTCTCAGGAGACCTATAAAGTCAACAAAATGGCTTATGACCTCTTTTTTGTTCAATATTTCATGACGTATAAAAAACTCAAAGCGTTGAGATTTTCCATTTGATTTTCCATTTAAAAGACAGATCTTGTAAGAGTGTAAGGTTTATCACATCAGGGAAATGGGAAAAGTGTAATTCAGTTGAGATTTTTTCAGCTTGGCTGTTTTCAGCTGTTTAGTTTGTTACTTTATTTTAGAACCACTAATTCCCATACCTGGAAAGGAAAGTTCAATATCTCCATCTCTCTCGAATAAAAGAATAATCAATACTCTCACCTCAGATTTCTGAGTAATCCAGATGTGAAAATAAAGCAAAACAAGCCTTGAAATTTCTGGTGTTCAATGTAAACAATTAGGTAGGTAAGAGCATACAAATAAAATTATATCGTTTAAGCCAAAGCTTTTGTTGTTTCGGTGCAAATCTGAGTGATCAGACTAATCACATGTTATCTCTTACTCTTCTCACATTTAGAGCCCCTGTTTTACTGTCAGTCAAACTGCTGCAGGGAAATAAGGGGTTTGTATAGCCTCAGCCTAAATCAACTTCTCTTTCAGATGAAGAATTACCCTGGAGGTGAGCTGCTTCATCCTCTCCTTAGTTTAATTCCTTTCATTTCCATTCCATTCAACGTATACTCTGAACAGGATGTTCTGCTTCTGCCTCTTGTATTTGTAATGCTTTTGTATTCCTAATCCTTTTGTGGGAACTGTTCTGTACGTCTTTTCTGCCTAATTTAACCACAGTTTATATGGCTATAAGATAAAGATATTTTATACCTCACTGGTCAAGTGTAACCTATTACAGTAAATCGTGTTATTTTCACAAGTTTGGTAACAAGTGCTAGCTGGCATTATAAGTGTGGAAGTAACACTTTTATTTCCACATTCCTGCTTTCATCGTTCACATTTATTTCTTCAGGGGAAGAACGATACTTGATGTCACATTGAGGAGTGTCTCTCTCTACTATATTTAATTCCTGGGCTGGGAAAAAAATATTGCCTAAATACGAAAGGTCACAATAAAACTCTGCAGCATAAATGTGCTCCTCCCGATTTCTCTGTTTTCTTTAACTTTAACAGCATCTGACCACAACAGAACAGTGTCCTGAGGCCACAGGGAACATTTTTTTCAAGCGCTGCTTTACTCCTATTTTTCTTTGTTTTTTCCTTGGTTGTTTTCTGAGCTGCTACAGCAACCAGGAGAGGAGCTGTTGTGCCTGTACTTAGCTCTCACTTGCATCGAGGCTATGTTCTAATTCTGCAATGATTCAGGTGGAAGTTGTGTAATTACTACCCACATTTAGACCTAGCTGTGTTTCCAGGCCAGAGAGATGTCTTTAAGTACAGAAAAATCAAACTGCAGTTTTTAATAAGGAAGAGAAACAGAAGAGACTCTGTGAAAGGAAAAGGAATGCTTTCTTATCCGTTTTCTTCCACATTCATGATATAATTTCTGCAGCAAAGATCTGTGACACTTACTGTAACACAAAAGGGACAAATAACATTTGCTACCTAAAATCTGCTTTCCCAAACATCAATGAGCTTTTTCATATCTGTGCCCTAGGGTCCTTTTCCTACCAGAAACCAAGAGCTGATCACTCTTCAAGTGGAATATTCTCTCACTTGTGGGATCTTTCAGTATTGCTTAGCACAAAAGTTCTGCATGTATTTATGGGAATACCTGAAAATTAATAAACAATGCCAATAAGATTTATTTCAGTGGAATATGGAGTACACAGGCTGTAGTCAGAGTGGAGGATAAATGGAACACAGACTGTAGTCTCACAACAGTGTTTTTATTCTTGAAATACTATTTTAAGGTTCAGACTTTGCTGTATAAATATAATTCAGAAAAGTATCTTAAATACATTTTGGAAAAACCATTCATTAGATTAATATCCATCTATTACTAAATTTCAAACACTATGCTCCATCTTTTCAAAGGCTCTACAGCTCTGTTTTTCTCCAAACACAAAGAGAATGCAATGACTAAAAAGCTATCAGACCGAAGCACAGACAGTGAATGCAGCATATTTGCAGAGTGCTTGGAGACAAATGAGATTTTGGCATAGTGGTGACTCATTTAATTGCACAGCTATCACAAGATAATGTGATGGTATTAACATAAGTAACTATGTGCTGCAATTATTCCTCTCAGAGTGTTATATGCTAGCATTTATAACAGTGTTCACTGCTTCTAGCTCATAAAAAATATCCTGAAAGTATTCTTATCGAGATTACTTTGCGAGTGTTCTGAATAAGCTATTAGATTCTATGCGTCTATGGCACCATTAGTACCTCTACGCAGCATAAGTGGCACTGGATCTGAAAATTACTCTCAAAAATGGGAGTGGACAGTTTGGTGCTCAGGGCTGAAGAGCTGTCACTGAAGCCAGTGCCAGTTCAGCAAGTGGGAAGTCTTTAACTAAGCATTCCCGAACTGCAGCACACACCACTAGCGATGCACTAACGCTGCCAAGATGGCAAAATGTCTCCCTTGATGCACGGAGCCCTGAAACGCCAGGAGAGACTACTGAAAACTGAATTTAGGAACACTCTTCATAGACCAGTTAACTGAAGACAAGTGGCCAAACTGAACTGAGCAGAACTACTTGACAGTGGAAAGAAAATGGGTAAGGGAAATGGGTACCTACAATGACATTTGCTAAATTCTAATTATCTGCTGATATTCATTATTTTTGACCATAAAATTGCCAAGGGTACATCAAAAAAGGCACAGTAAAGAACACCCAGGCAAATAATTTCTAAGCCAAAGCAGTAGGTGAAGGACCCTGGAAGATGATTTGTTATAAAAGTGATCATGGGTAGGGTCAGCCTTATTTTGACAATGTATGCTTCCGAATAATGTTTATTAAACTGTGTTCATTTATTCCTTGAATTATGGTAGGCCCTAAACCAGGTCTTCACCTTTCCAAAATGCCATCTGAATATTACATTACATCTGAATATCTGTGATATTACAAATTTAAACAAGCAGTCATATGTAAATCAGAGTTAATAGAGCATCCCCTTTGGTAGCTGGACATGCATTATTCAGCTCTGGGTATCTTCTTTTTCCCCTGCAGGCTAAAACCATGATTAAAATGTTACTTTAAAATAAATGTCTCCACAGAGACAAAGACAGATTTAAAACATAATGGATTCTCTCCCACCATGCTATTAAGGAAGAAAGTTACCTCAGCATGAAGATTTCATTACATATCACAGAAAGACTTTAGATACTCCACTGCAATCTCAAGGATTTCACAGGGCCAAAATGAGCTAAAGCACAGAATCTCTTTAAAGAAGATACATATTTGCTCTTTTTTAATACAGACATGTAAGATTTCCTGTGACGATAGCTGTCAAGGTACATGCATGCCAATTTTTTTTTTCAAAAACACAGTCTATTATTTTTATAAAAGTGGTCTGGTCTAGTGTAAAGCCTGCAAGGCCATAATACATGGTGCAATTCAACATCGAGTTTTCTACTGCATTGTTTATTTAGGAGGTCACTGTGGTTCACTGGGCACAGAATCAGATTCCCTTTAAGAGCACCAGCCTTTGTGGTCACCGCCACACAGTATTTGGAAGAAGCAGGATTTGGATCAGATAGCTTCAAATCAGAACTTGTATTTCGGTACCTTCTATACAAACAATAAAGTAAGTTCCAGCTCCCCATGGACACTGCCTAGAGAGATGTTCCAAACAGACCATGACACAATTAACTAAGATCCAAGCAGTGGGAGTCTGAGGTTAAGTAGAAATGACATCTCCATACAAGTAGAGCCTTTCAGGTTTATGCACGGCTATCTTCCTAATCTAACCAATGGAAAAGTAGGTCCATGGCCATGTTCCTTCCATTCCATAGAGCTTAGCTGCCCTAAGCAGCTAGACAACCACAAATAAAGCAACCTGCAAGCCTTAGGAATTGTCTGTCCCAAATGGCAAGGCACTACTCATCTCTTTCCTCTCTGAAGAAGCTCGTGCTTGCCCTACCACTTGAGTCTGCAGTTCACAGACATTGATTTTTCCTCAGTATAAGTAGAAGTCAAAGCTTTTCTCTCCAGATATCATCACTTCAAACAGGCTTAGATTAGAGCAAGAAAATGCAAGTATGACTGTCTGTTCAAGTTTAATTCCTTGAAATCCAGGCTGCTGCCTGACTCTTCCATTAATTCTTGCTACAGTGTAACCAAAGCAAATTCACAGTGTCTGCAGTTTTGATATGAAATTATAACACAGCTGATTACTTAAAAGACAGAGGGGTTTGTACAATGGTCACACAGCAATTCCCTGGGACTGATCATTAAAAACTTTAGTCTGTGTCAGAATTGCTGGAATCTGTAGAGCTCATATGTAAGCTATCAAAAATTACACAAAACCGAAGTAGGACTAAAATAACTTACTTGAATTTGTCTTTATATCTTGAAACGTGAACACTCTGAAGGAAAATCTTGAATTATTTTGGGAGAAGTTCTTACTTTTTGCTTATAGCATATGGGATCAAGGGATTTTATTGTGTTTTTGTTAAGCAGAAGACTATGTAAGAAAAATTATCAGTCTCCAAAACAGCAAAGTTAAATAATAAAAGGTTTAGGATGGTTTGCAACTGTAAATAATTGTCAAATAAACACTGTGGAATACAGCTGTGTTTGTTTTTGGTTTTCGCTCTATATTAAATATGAGACTTTTCTGTCTTATATTTGAAGTTAAAAGGGTATTAGTTCAGCCAGGCTAATACCCGAGATAATTTTTTTTAACTACTGAATATGCTTTATCTGGGTGTGCTTTCTATTGCCTTCTGCCAGTGCCCTGGTGAACAAATGTACTGGCAAAGCACAGAAGAACATTCTGTGTAGAATTTGCAGTTGTGTCTCAGATCCACTTAGAAGAGATAATACAAAACCACATGAATGATGCTGCCAATCAAAATAAGCACATCAGACTTAAAATATGTAAAACTTGCAGTGATCTGCAGATGAGGATGCAATGAAAGCACCAGTACCTGGTTCTGCTCTACAACCACTGACTTATATACAGCAAATGTGTATGGGAATGAAGACAAGAGTGACGTAAAGCATTGTAGAGTTGTAGAAATAGATCTGCAAAGAAAATGCATCAGTCAAAAAAGTTAAGCTTCTGATGAAACACAGCTCAATCATTTACCCACAGTTATACTGCAAGTGATATTGCAGAGGCCCATGAGCAGACCAGAAGTAGCCCCCCTCTACCCCAAGTGAGTGGCAGACCCAGATTAGTTAGCCACCATGCAATTAGCAAACAGCATGCATGACATTACTGAAAGATGAGCAACTCGTGAGACCAGAACAAATGGCCTGTGGGACAATATGGGGCAGCTGTGGGGAAGTAAGCCAGGGTCTCTGGGTCTGAGGCAGGTTGTGAGATCTCTTCTTCTAGGAGGGAAAAATGGATGAAATATAAAGGAAGGTGTGATATACAGAATTTACAGAGCTCTCTGGGTTACTGTGGTGAATGCGCATAGATATCTAAATATGAATACATTCTTTTGTAAAAGAAGTGTATGTCTAGAAATAAATGAGTATTGTTGTTATAATTTTTTCTGACACACATTCTCTACCATGCCCAGAAAGAAAACGGATCAATAACCTTAAGTACTAATTTCCAGAGCTCAAACAACACGGTCCTTTCAGACCAGTAAAAAATGCAACCAGGGCTCTTGCACACTACCTAGAAATAGTTTGCACTAGTTTGATGCCTCTTAAAAATGATAAGTTCTATTTCCACCTACAAAGTAGGAATTCTGCATGTTTGAGCTAATGTCATTGACCAGCAATACCCTAATTCTCATCATGTCTTGTTTTGCTGTAAATGTTGCAAAAAAAAAAAAAAATCAAGTACTCTTTATCTGAAATTATATTAAAACCAAAATTCTCCATGTGTCAAAATTACTTACACCACCAGCAGCCCAGCTGGATTCCTTCTGCTCCCAGAGGAAGATAAGAATTAGGATGAATTAGATCGCTTCCATGCCATTATACCACTTTGCTTGTCTGAAAATGTGGGAGAAAAACTGTTAACGCTGAGGCCAATTTGTTGTTTATATCATCTATTTGCATACTTAATTATGTAAATTGCCAGCCGCTACTGAAGTTTCAGACAATGACAATAGTTACGCTCCAGTTTTTCAAGTTAAAACCTCCAGGAAGAAAAGGTGGCCAGTTTGTGTTTTCCCTACATCAGTGACAGCAATTTCCAGGTTTTATTATTTGATTCTACTTTTGGAATTAAGAGCCAGGCAATAATTACTTAAATAGGGAAAAAGATATTATAATGAGACTTTGGACTGGGCAGATTAGAGTTACCAACGGGAAATGATCCTTGTTTCCATAGAGCAAAACAAGTAATGGTAGTTCTGGGCATGTCTTGGAAAACAACATTGCACTGTGCAAAGAAGCTGTTTCTGTGGTGTTGGCTTTTTTTTTTAATGCTCCTTTTCTGAAAACAGTATGATGTGAAAGAATTTCGTAGTACTAAAAGGATAATGGAAGTCGTGAGAGGGCTTTGCAAAACAAGCACAGTGTGAGTGCTGCTAGAATGAAGCCTACAATGATTAGACTTCTGAATAATCAGGCAAACAGCCCACATTGTAACAAGCACTGTTTATGGGGCTGAAGCAAACACAGACAAGTTTGATTCACATGCCTCAGTAAGCGCAAAAACACTTGTAACAAGGAGGCTTGCAACCCGAGCAATTAGGGCTATGGAAACAGTCTCTGCCCTACCAAGATCACAAGCTGAGTTAGAGGCAGGAAGCGCTCAGCCAAGCTGGGATGTTCCAGGGGGATGGGGTGTCAGCTCCCAGATAGGCGACAATGGCAAAACCATACCCTAACTAGGGCTATGTTCTCTACACAGCTGCAAAACATTGTCAAAGAACGTCTGAGCAGAATTACGTTAAAATCAAGCAAAAGAAAGCCCTACAAAAACCCGTCTCTACATTTTTGAGAATTTCTAAAACCGTTGCAAAAGGCATAATTTTGGTAAGCGGCACTTTGTTAGCTTTATTACTAAATTGTAATATAAACAATCCCAGCTGCAGCAGCTGAGGCACAGTTTTGTGCTTGCCGTAAACATGAATGCACAGCATTATGTGAGTCTAAAAGTACCTCATAGATATATTTACTCTACACGAAGTCAGTAGTCTACTACAGTGCTTCAGGGACTCTTCCGTGCTAAGCTTTTTAAGAACAAAATTCTCACGAGCACAGCCTCCTAGGGGGTCTGTTTTGTGGACAGCCACCTACATAATGCTGACAGCCATCGATTAACGAGGCTGTAGCCATGAAGGTGTAATCAAGGTGCAGTTGCTAACATCTTTCCCATGTCCTGGGGATATTCCAAATGCATGAGTCTCTTCAAAGACTCCCAGTGTTTCCATGCTGTGATTTGGGCCAGCTGCAATTACTACCACGATTCTCCAAGGATCACCCTGGTTCCAGTACAGATCATCAGGGCTTTGTGCTGTCCTGTAACAAAGCACATGTAGAGGTAGGAGTGCTCAGCTGTCAGAGGTGACAGTTTTCCTATCCAGAAATGCACCCTACTCCTGAGTACAGCTAAAGGCAACCCTTTGGCCACTACTGCTTCAGTATTTGACTGCTACTTCCATGGCTGACCACAGCACAAAGTTCCACAGCACAGAATTCATGGGCTGCAAATGACGTAGGATTCTCTTTCAGCATCAGTATTTTTTGATCACCTGCTTTCTTATCCTTTAACGGAAGAAACAATAGCAATGTGTTGTGTTAAATACAGTGGAGAAGCTTCAGCAAGACTAAACTCACTGTCCTAAAATGTGTGTAGCCGTTAGTTTTCTCCTTCTCTCACGGTAGTAATGTTTCCCTGGGGCTCAGTGTCAGCATTTTCTACTGGTTCCTTCTTTTCCCGAAGCCCCAGTGGCCCTGACATCATAAGATCACTTTCCATTTGTTTCTGACCTCCTTACTGTACTGATTTGGTGTCTTGTGTGAATTTGGCTGTGTTAGAAATTACAAAACACGGGATGGTACAGAGAGACAGAGTGTAGAGAGACACCTGCTCTTAGTTCCTTTCTTTAACATCACTAAGTCCAAAAGGACTTGGAAATACAAAATTGACACAGTTAGCTGGAAGAACCATCACTATTGTTTTGTGTTTCAGCTTTGTGAAAGCAGCAGCACCACAGACCTCATGAAAATGCTCTGCAGAGAGTCAGGCAACCTGTTCATGTAATGAAGCAGATCACCGGATGTCAGAAGTTGCAGACCTCATTTCCATGAGCTTGTTGTGTAGCCTCATCATACTTGTTTGTCAGTTGGGGATGCTACTGAAATTCAATAATTGTTTGTGAAATGTCATCAAATATTCTATATACACCCAGGTCAAAACAAACTTGTTTGCATTTTATCCAGTTTAATTCTGTTATATTTCCATGTTACTGTACTAGATTTCTCTGCTAGTCAAGACACGTCTGTCTTGAAAATCATTACACTTTGAATCCTGTTTCTCCTGTTTATCCTGTTTCTTTTTTATAATCAGAAAAGAATTTGAAGATAAGTTTACAAACCCCCTTTTGAGTCCCAAAGCTTTTTCCCTTTTTCCAACAGCATTGGGTAGTCCAAGAAAAAATTTGACCCCTACCTGTAAACTTTGCCATTTTAAGAATTCTAAAATATTTTAAATATGTATTTAAATATATTTAATATGTTTAAACTTCTAACACACAGTTCTTTATTACAAGACTATTAGGAACTGTCAGGTCAAAAGCAGAATGTTTAGCTACTGTCTCTGAGATGTTAATGCTTTCAATTAAACTCCAAGGACATAACAGTTTTCTTTCACATTACTCATACTTCAAAAACAGTTAAGAATCAGTTCCTCATAGTTTATGGTTGAAGGTTGTGTAAGATTAGTACTAATTTCCAAAAATAACATTGCCAGAAGATGGCATCTGCTGTACATATTTGATGCTGCTGAAACAACAAAGATGTACAGGCTGCTCTAGAAGAAAGCAGATACATAATTGATTTAGCCCACTCTGTGTTCCAGGGTCTAGAGACCGGAGGATATATTCGTTATATAATGACACTCAGTGACTTCAATAAAAGCAGCCTCAATCTTAAATGCAAACACAAGAAAAACCACTGTTCGTTGCACAGTGAATGTGTATTACAGAACTACCATTTCCTCTAACCCATGATTATTTAGAATTTCCACGGCTCCACTTAAATTTTATGTTTGCAGCCTTTTTCTCACAAATTGAACTGATGTGTTTGTTTTCAACACCAAAAACTTCAACAGGAATATTTTACCTTCTCATGTAAAGCAGGTGTTTTATTTAAAACTGAAACCTTGAATTCTTAAATATTAGGATTTTGCCTTTTCCTCTTCTGTTCTCTTTCTGCCCATTCCATAAGACAGAGAAATCTCTATTTTTCCCCTTCTCTATATCATCTTGAAGCATTTTTTGTTTCATAGCAATTATAGTGACAAAAGGAGATGGAAATTATTGACAGTGTCAGAAACCTGGGCACTATTTTTTTTATTTCTTAGGAGTGGAGGATTCTCTAGAAAGGATCTTTCTGTTGGTACCTAGTGCCCATAGATCCAGTTATCCCCACAGACCGGCGGTGGTCATCGAAATTCATAAAAACATTCCTGTCTTAGCATCCAATCTTTTATAAATGTTCAGGATATCCTTAACTTTGAGACAGAAGCTTTTATTGTAGAGTGAATTGCCTGTGTCTGGAGAACTCTGAGTTAGCAGTGGGGCAGAGGTTTTAGGACATCAGTGTCTGTGAAACCTGAAGTGAAGCAACAGGAATTAACGATGTCCCTGTTTGCTTACATATGTCCTGCACACTGGAAAGAGCTTTCAGCAAAACAGAGAGTCATGGGCAGGTCAGAAGGCTTTGGAAAACAGGATTCTTGCTAAGTGCTATTGGGAGGAAAAGAGGAACCAAAAGTAAGTCTTTTGGGAATACCTTGAGAACTGTGAGGTTTTTCTTGATTCAAATGTTATTCCCTTTCTGGGAAGCAGGCACTGTCCACCTCTAATATTTTGTAACCTTTTCTAAATACAGGTGTTTCATACATTATTATTTGGAGTAAAAATTACAAAGTACTGTTGGGGAGCAAGAAAGGCTTTTAGGGACCTCTTTGGACGCTATGATTTAAAGGATGTTCCAAGATGTGTAAGAACCTGTGCAAGGTCCTTTAAGGACCCGTTAAACTGAAGGCTCCAAAATACAGGCATCTTTGCCTCTTTGCATCTTGCGAATTCTTTAAAATGAGAGAAAGCTACAAGAAATGCCCATTCACAGTTTTCTGATGTTACTCTCCAAAATCAGAGACTAGGTTTTGCCCTTTAAATTACTGTTCTCTCCAGGACTCTGAAATCTCCACATATATTCTTGATTTCTGTCCGTAGTCTAAGACTTGATGTGACTTCTTAGATTTGCTGGGGTTTTGCACTACTGTTTCAAAAGGTTTTATAAAGTCAGAATTAGTACCTTGTATTATTTCCATTCAAGTAGTAATTTATTCCTTTTAAGTCATACTCCTAGATGCTGGCATTTTCTCACCATATTAGGACAGTGACTTCAATGGAAAAACCTCAGGCTCTTTTTAATGCAAGGAAAATCTGTGAACTAACAGTCAAAGCAGTTTTCATTAAAATCCATGTAGATTAAAAGGCTAAAACATTCAAATTAGTAGACAAGGCAATCTTCCTAGGGGGAAAACAACAAGGCAAACATTGATGCTCTGAACGGCACACAAAAATGAGAAAACATTGGGGGTTTAATTTTGACAATATAGTGAAAATAAACTAGCTCAAAATGTCAAATGGTGAACATACTTCAGTTTTAAGCACTTCAGTAAAACATCCTATGAGATACAGCGTAAGAAGAGCATGGAGCACCAAGAAGCGTGGTTTAACATCCTCTTAGGAAGGTCTCGTGCAATTCCTACCTGACACTACCTGAGAACACCAGCCTATTAGCAGTGAGGACAGAAAAATAGTTTAGTTATTTTGATTTCCTGTCCCCCAAGCTGTTAAATCACAGTTACATCTCAGCCTAGTGGTATTTTGTGTTTATCTCTTCCATTTACATGCCTTCAAGCATCTTTTTGCAGTATCTATAGGTAGTACCTGTTTGTTATTTCCACTTAGCTCATTGGGAAATTGAAGATATTTGTCTCAAACAATGTAACTGCTCATGAGCAGTTCAAGAAGTAACACTGAATCCCCATTTACAGCCAACTACCAGGTGCAGACTAAATGATCATGGATACAGGTAAGAATTTGGACCCAGATTTGCAATCTTCTATTGTGGCAACAATTGTAAATATTGGAGCAAATTTCTTCACCTTTTTTTGAGTATAGATCTGCACCCAGGTACTCTTTCTTTGGGTTTGAGGCTCAATCTCCTCAAGAAAAACAGTTCCTGAAGACCCCGTATAAAGGAATATTTAATCAGTAACTTAATTTCAAGTGCTAATCAGGATACTTATGTGATAACTGATAATTAAAACTATAAGTACATCTTTATTGTCATTATAATTGAGGGTTTCATTCTATACCAAACAGACATACAATTTGCATATTCATAAAACTCAGTGGGTGTTCTTTTAAAAGTCAACCAAATTTAATAAACTTAACAAAAATTAGCTTATTAAATACAAATTAAAGCTTGAGACACATGAACTGTAATGTCACCCTGTTTTATGTTCTTGGGTTACTGCATCAAGGATTATTTTTCAAAACAAGTGCACAAGACTTTCAAACAACAATCCCAGCATGTGATGGGAAAATAGGAAAACCAGAGTGATAATCACTGTGCAACTTAGTAAATCTCTGTGGAGTAGCTCACATATTTATAACAGGCCAAATTTGGTTCTTGGAGACACTGGTGCAACTAGCTCCATATTTCAGGAATTCCCTATAGAAATGACAGGTTTTTAAATAAAGAAAATCTACATGTATTTGGAATATTGCAGTTTATTAACTGATAAGAGGGAAGATCCTCTCATGGATTAATGTCAAATTAAATATTAATACCTAAAAAATACCAGGAATAAATTACACATGCCCAGTGGAAGAAGCCTACATGTGGGAGTTTCCTGAATATCTGTACTATACTAAATTGTTTGGAACACAGTGTAAACCTGGAATGAATAAAGTTGCAGGTGATACAACGTTATTTAAAGTAATTAGACCTAAAGGTGAGCATGAAAGTTACAAAAAGTTTTCTGCAGTCCTGAGTGACTGGACAGCAAATGTGCTAAAGGATCATTTCATATCTGACAAGATCAGAGCTAGCAGACATGGAAGGAAATTATCAGGTAACAAACAGAAAATGAAGTGCTTTTTCACAATGGATGAAAGAAAAATATGGAATATCATACTACAGTGAAATATAGACAGCAAAAATATAAAAAGTATTGAAGAGGAGTTTGTTAAATTATGGAGGATAAGAACTTTGGTAGGAAATAGATGTGATGCTTCAACACAATCCTGAATTGTTTATGCTAGTAGGAAGTAGTAGGATTTTTGTGAAATACTAGGTTACGAAATAGACTGAATAAGCCTCAGATACAGACGCAACATATCCACCTCTACTTTTTTTGAAGTTGTTTGAGCCAAGCACCGTATCTACCATGGAACTGGGCCAAATTCTCCACAAAATTACATGATGAACATGCCTTTTGCTTAAGATGCAAAATGAATCAGCAGTTGTCCTAGTCAGATAGTAAAAAGGGCAAAGGCAAAGAACAGCCATGCATCTCCTACACCCCAAAATGCCCATATTCTTCTTATACCTTGCAGATGAAGTGAAGATAGATGCTCTAGAATACAACGCTGCAATCTAGAGGCTGCAGCAACACATTCTACTTAACATCGTAGGTCAGAGACCAAGCAACACAGGAGCTAAAGCAGATTAACTCACATCAGGCTCCTAAATCTTAGGAGCCTAAAAATAACATTCTGTATGTTTGGTTTTCCCAGTGACATAAAATACACATTGGCTTTCATTCACTAGCACTTGGGTAGGATTTTATGCTAAGAGGCTTCTTACTTTCTGAAACAGGCCCTAGTTTGAATCACAGGGGCCTTTTTCTTTCTCTCAATTGATGTTTTTGGAGCCTCCATTATTGTTTTCATTACATTCTCAGATGTACTGCAGAAAAGTAGGTTGCAGTGTACTGTTTGTTGTGCAGGGGGTTGTATGGAGCAGTCTATGCGGTAGAGTTGTCCCATGAACCCATCCCCTGAGGATGCCTGTCCTGGGACTGTGACCTGGACTCCCTGCCTGTCACACAGCTGCATGTATGTCATGCTGTCCTCTCAGCCATCACGCTGGCCTGTGGGGCAGCTTTTAAAGCAAGAGCATTGCAGAAGCTTGGCATGTGACACAGTAAGAAAGCTATAATTTTCATATTGTATCTCCTTACCAATTGTAAATCAGTCATTTTAAGGATGCTTTCCATTCTTGCTTCCCTTCAGGCATCTCTTATTTCTCTCTGGAAAAAGAAAAGACGTAGTTTATAGCTAACTGCAGGACTGAAATGACATATATAATAGCAACAGCAGGCAACAAATGTGTCCCTAAAGTGGCAATATGGTGCCTTTTGTTTTGTTTTAAGACTTTGGAGTGATAGGCAATTTGTCTTTTCGAGCTGCTATTTGAATAGTTACAAGGAATTTAGAAGGCAGTGTTATGCGTGTTCAGTAATGAGGACTGCACAGTCTCACCTAGGCCTTTTGAAAATTAGATGATAGGAAAAGACAATCCAGACAAAATACTGATTATTAGGCATAAGGTTATTAATTATAACCTTTGAGAAAGTTTAATAGTAGTCGGTTGTTTTAAATTCCCTTGCAGTCTTATTTTCAGTTAAAAAAGACAAAATAAGCCCATTCTGATCACCAGATATTTTTACACAAAACTGAACTCTGCCACATTTCATGAGAACAAACAAAGCCTGCATGGTACATTTTTGCTATTAGAAAAAGAGGTGTTTTATGACTAAATATAGTGGTTTACATATATGAGAAAATAAAACTTCTCCATGTAGCTATTTAAAGGACTGATATTGCCACTCTATCCACATGAGTAATCCAGCTCACATCTCTCTGAAGAGATGCCAAGGACAGAGTAAGTCCCTGACAATGTCCCAATGCCCAGACACAGACAGGTACAGCACAACCCCCTCATCACACACAGGACAAACCCCATTCCAGGTGTAGGAATGCAGACAGGAAATATGGATGCCACAACATGTTTGGAGCTTTCCAGTTCTTTTTCCTTTCCCTCTGACTGAATTCTGAGAGCACCTCATAGGGACAGATGCATGGAAAAGGAAAGGGATAGGGGATGAGACAGCTGAGCACCTGCAGCAGTCACTGACTTCAGCTGCAGTTGTATGAGCTCAAATTTCTAAAACCACTATGCCAGGAAAACTGATGCCATGGTGGAGATCTCAGTGTCGGCTGATCTGAAGCAGGGATCTCTGTCTGAATATTACCTTGTTAAGAATTTAAGGGGGAGAAACAACAGGCACCCAGCAGAAATCCCCTGGCATGGGGATGGGGCAAGAGGTGCTCTGAGAAGCTCCAGTAAATGCTTGCTGAGAGCCATCTACCCATGTATTTTAGCCTCTAGCTCATTACTCACTTGTCAGCCCCTCTCCTTCTAACTTTCCTTTTGTCAATGACTTCAATTTCATTTTTCTCTCTGTATCATTTGGTTTCTTTTGCTCTCTCCCCCTCTCCTTCTTTTAAAACTTCTATAATGTCTTGTTATACCTCCCTTTGCTTATCAAAAGGAAAACCTGGGATGATCATGCTGGAATAGTATTTGGTCTCTTAAAACATCCACCAAAATTTCAGCAGTGTTGTGGGTGACATTTTATCAAAATTATTTAGTGAGCTGATCTGTTTCTATTTGTAAATGTGTTCTTAAGGGGACAACTCTCATTAGCCAAAATGCAAAAATTAAAATTAAAACAATAAAATAAATATTAAAATATCATTAAAGTTAATCCCTGAATACAATATTTTCAATATAAGAACATTTCAACATTTGCCATTATTCTAGACTCTGTGTGTTTTCACAAACTAAAATAAACTAAGATGTGGATGATGTTAAGAATTTATATCAGTATTTTAGATTAAGATGATTTAGGTAGATTACATGCTATCCTTGTATTGAGTATTCTAAATAAGAGAAATTAAGGTTAAGGATTACAATGACACATTTTAAAGGTTAAAAATGCTTGAATAGGACTTTTAAACAACCTTATTTCTGTCCTCCTTTGCTGGCACAAAGACATTCAATGTCTGCTACCAAAATACTTCTGTATGTGGTCCTAAATTAGACTAAACTGTCTTTTCCAAGCAGATTACACTCTAATTCTTTGTGATTAGTATGTCAATATTAAATGCTGGGTTTATCTCCTGAATTTTCCTGTTCTCACATGCTAGTGGGGGGAGCTGAAAAACCCGTCACAGATCAGTTTCTCTCTTCTAGATCTCTGTCCTTTTCAGATGGGTGGGGTGAGGGTCTGGCTGTCACAGCGCCACAGGCGACAAGGCAGTAGGGAACCAAGTGTCTCCAGCTGAGGGCAAAGAGGGGGAGCTCCTCTGGTGGTTGCCATGACAATCAGGCAGCCAGAGGCATCCCTACACCAGGCTCCGGTAACTGGCAGCACCTTCCACACTCACTGCCTTCCACTTGCCCCTCATCCAGCGATCCACCACTTGTGTAAGGTTCAACCGCCAGAAATCAGTCTCTCCTTAAAGCTGCTGTGGGTCTTATACTTCCATTCAAATTACACAAGCAGTGTACCATGATATGCAATATATTCAGTATTTACTTCTGGTATGAGGTTCAAGCATTTCTGGTATGAGGTTCAAGCATTTCTATTACCCCATTTCAATACAAATGGTGTTGCCAGTGGTTTCATGAGGCTTGACTATGGTCCTAAGAAAACTCTTTTACTTAAAACTACTCCACTAGGTTCCATGACTATCCTTTATTTTACTCAAACTTCCTCACAGGCTGAGGGAGATGACAGTGGCATTCTGGCATAAATACATTAATAATGTACTAATCCTTTGCTGTAATTTCACTTGAGAGCGTAGACTGTTTTTATTGACCTTTGTAAGACAAATAAATGGCTTCAAAACATGGTAGCATTGGAATTCTTGGAATTGTTCTGTTTTCTGTATAAATATACCACTGGTCACTTGCTTGGTTTGTAGACTGTACACTGCTTCTTGCATAAAAAAATCACAGAGATATTAATGTAAAACTCCTGCTGTCTCTCTTAGTGCATTATCATCGCATTATGAAGCTTTCAATAGATGATCTTTCTCATGTTCTTAGACAACCTTGACCTTCAGTTTTTAGTGAGGTGAATAATATTACATCACATCTAAAGAGAACAGTGTAATCATCTTTTCTATTTGCAGTCGAAGACAGTCAACACTATTTGATACAATCAGCATGTGTCTTGATACTGAAGGCACATGGTGACAAGTCTAACTGAATGTAGTTATTTGGCTGTCATGAAATGCACCTTATGGTGATAAACTTCAGCCATAAAAGTGGAAGACTATCACATAAACATGCTTCATGAAGAAATACACTAACAGAATTTGCTGCTAGTTTATAGTTGGAAAACTGTGTTCTATTTATTGTGCTGCAATTTTTACAGTAAGTCAGGTTCCAAAGCTCATTACATTTTACAATGAAGTAATTACAGGGTGTTGATTCTTCTCCTTCAACCAACAGGTCTATCTAATTAGCGTACAATAAACTGAAATGCCTCAATTAAGGATGTATGAAGGGATACTAGGACTGGATGCAGCTTCAGTGTACTTAGAAGCAGGGTGAACTGCACAGCTGGTCCCCCACCATGTGCCTGGGTTAGGTACTTCACAGGGCAATGCTCATGGGGAAACTTCCTCTGTCTTTGCACCCTTTCTTCTGTAAACATCTCTTAATGTAGACACTACAATAAGCATATCAAGGTAGTCAAGATAGTTCACATTTGTATGCATTAAATCTGGAACTCAATACAAACCCAGCATTTTCTTTCCATTACTTATCAGGCATTTTATATTTTAGATAAATTTCTTCTCCTTGTAATCTTAAAGGATATGGTGTTCATAACACTTACTGAAGGTTAAACTATAAAACTCCCCAAAACAATAGCTTCAATAAACTCAGAGACATTGTCTTATCTTCAAACATAAGTCAACCTCACTGCAGTGTAATGTTTCTAGCTTGCCATTTTATTAGTTATAGGAGATGTTCTGAGGCACAAGGAGTAGGAAGGTTTTTCAAGGCCTGCTGGAAATCAAAGAGAATTTGAGACTTACCCTCCATTTGTATTTTTGAAGATTCCCACTGTGTGTTTGAAAGGCTGCCTGTGAATAAGTTTTGGAATATGGGGTCACTTTTCTACTGGACTATCCATCCTGCCATTAGCAGTAGCAGGATATGGTATTACTGTGCTTATAAAATATTCCCCCAAAGAAAGATGACTTTATTTAAGAAAGGTTATGATCATGGGGTGTTCTTAGGCTGCCCAGGTAAACAGTGGAACACAAATAATATTTCAGGAGTATTCTCAAAGCAAGGGGTTTCTTGGTGCATATTTGCCCTGCTCCACCTTGAAATATGTAAATTGGACAGCATGCAGAGGTGCCCTGGAATGGCAGAAGGAGATTGATGCAAGCTATGCTTTAACTATTCAAGAAGAAAAGCAGCCCCCTTTGGGCCATTGTAACTCAGAAAAAATGTAAACTAAATAAATCTCAGCTGCAGTTCACAGATCTGCTAGAAGAAGAAGAAATAATTAAAAGTCCTGACTTTTTTTTCAGATCAGAAAGGTTACCCTTCTCTCAAAATTATTTAATCTTTTCAGACCTCTTGCAGCCATTCATGGTGTTAGACAGCCTTATGATGATAAAGATAAAATTAATGCCTGACTTTTATGTAAGACTTATCAGGCCAACATTAATCATTACTTGGTTAATTCAACAGACAAAGAAAAATAATCACCAAGTCTCAAAGAAACAGGGAATGTTTTTACAGGCCCATTACATTTACACATCTGCTAACCTTGCTAGAGGTACCGAAGCTCAGAAGACATGATTAATAAAACTAAAATCATATTATTCATTGCTAAAAAGCAGGTTCTATTAGGTGAAAAAAAGTTTCTGGTTTCAGAGAGGCAAAGCAGGGTATTTTGTGGTCAAATTAAGAAAAAACTGAATCTTCCTGTTAGCAATAAATTGAAAAATTTAAAGAATTCTGATGAAGAACTGATTAAAAGAATGTTATTTCAAGATTTCTAGGAAGATTATTTTTCTTTGCTTTTTCTTTCCTTTTGTATCGATTCATATCATAGAATATGATATTCATAGTGTCATGGAATAGTTTGGGTTGTAAGTTATCTTTTAAAGGTCATCTAGCCCAACATTCTTGCAATGAGTGGGGACATCTTTAACTAAATCAGGCTGCTCAGAGCCCCATCCAACTTGACCTTGAGGATTTCCAGGGGTGGGGCATCCACCATCTGTTTGGGCAACAGTATTTTACCTACCCCCTTGTAGAATAACTAGAATATCCCTCCATGCTATGATGCTGTTTTGCCTTTTGTCTACCCATATTTGAAAAATTTGTATTACTCCACACTTAAAAAAACCAGAAAATCAGAAATGTCATTGTCCACAACGTGGGCAAAGCCTTCAGTTTTGTTTGTATCCTATAATGCACCAAAAAAAAAAAAAATCAGATGGGAATATTGTATGAAAAATTACAGGACAAGACAGTCTGACTATTTTAGAAAATTTTAGAAATATGAGACTACCCTCACAGAACTGGGTATATTCACATGAAGAAAGTCATTAGAAAATGACAGATAAACATCAGGGCAGAGATCACTGGGGAATTATGATAAATTTCTTGTTCCTCTGATCATTAATCAAGAGATATAGGTGTTGTTGATCTCCTGAGATAGGGGAATCCTGGGTTTCTGTCTCTGCTCCATGAATTATTTATGTTTGCCTTTCTGTTCTACTGTAGATTTGACGAATTCCATATAGTTAGTTAGAATAAACGAAATGCTAAGAGATTAAAACATATGCAGATATTAGAACAGCAAATGGACAAGGCGATGTAAGACAATGCATCTGGTAAGACAATATGTTAAGCATCAGAAGTTACTTTTTGCACAGTTCCTACCACACCAGCGTAAAAGGCTTAACCAGGCAATAACACAGCAGATTGGCAGTTTGGAATTTTTTTTTTTTTAAAGGGGCTTTCAAATTTTAGAAAGATTTTTGAATTTTGGCTTTCAATTATACTTAGTCCTGGGGGAATTAATCATAAATATGAAAAAAAAGTACATTAACAGATAGGTTAGGACACAGTTTGAACCTTTTATCTACAAGATTAAGATTGCTGCGGTCTAGACCTGATTAGAGATGAAAAACAAGTAAGATTAAATGACAAAATCCCATCATGATGGTAGGTTAACTGCCCCAGGTGCTCTTTATGCTGTGCCATGATGCTTAATGAGTTCATTAATGACTTGGAATGGTGAAAGGATAGCACTGCAACAAAGTCTGTTGAGGAGACCAAGTTGTAAATGTATATAAGGCTAAATCGTATACATGAACTAAGATGACTGTAGAGAATATTAAAGAAACTTAAGATAGTTGAAAAGTCAGCATGATAACAAAGACTTTCCAAAATCAGACTGCAAAGAAAAATAATCTGTTCAACCTGGAAAGCTCTAAGCTGACTATATCATCCAAAGAAGACCTGGGACTTCACTGTACACAGATCAATGTGCAACTGGAGTTGAAAAGGGAAATCAGCTATGGCACTGTGCAATGGGTTATAGGAATCATGAATATGGAGAGCAGTGGAATGGCACTACAGAAACAGAGACATAGCATGGTGGGCTATGTGTCACCCACTCTCCAAGTGGATGCTGAGGGGGAAAGAAAAGAATTTTCCTGGAGATGGTAGAAATCACTTATTCTACACATATGAATCTGTATGATCATGCGTGTTCTAGAGCAGGCAATCAGAGAACCACAACTTGACCTTGTTTGTAAGGTAAAAGAGCCGTTCAGTGCAACTTAGCAGCAGAAAGCTCAGTACTTTTTAAATCCATTTCAGGTGTGAAATTCACTGCCATTAGAAATCATTGAGACTGAGAGTTTAATAAGAAAGGACTGAATAATCATGTAGATATCAAGATTATATAGACCTATCATAACTAATGATTTAAAAAAAAGATGAAGAGCTATCATGTAACACTCGCTGGCTGTGAGGGCTTTTAACTTCCTCTGAATCTTAGAGTGGTAGACATACTATTTGAACAGCAGAAGTTGGGGATAACTTACATTTCTGAGCCCAATACAGAAAAAAAACTTTAGTCCTACCATACCACATCAGTAAAGATAACAAGTTTATAGCTATATAATTTTTGAAATTACTGACCTGATCTTTAAACATCAACTTATTTGCTTATGCCTATCGAAATGCAGACAATCACAAGCAGAACACCACCTCTTCTCAGTAGAAAGCCCCCTCAGTTGTCAATTCAGTTGGAAGCCAAGACACCTAATGTTTTCTTTTCTGACTTAAGAATTTCTATACGTATTTTTTTGGCCAAGGACAATCCCTTTCTCCATATCAATGCCAACATTTGAAGAAAAAAAAAAAAGTGCTTTTACTGATTTGAGTAGACCTTTAAATGAAATCCTTACAGCCTCATAACTTTCTCCTTAAGCACTAAGCAGTACTTCCAGCATGCTGCCAGCCGCCAGGTGTCCACACAAAACTTACAGCTGGGTTGGAGAGAAACACAGATGGAGAAACTTTTAATTCCCTGGCATAACATGATCTCTCCTACAGTGTGGTCTCAGGCTTCCCAGTATTAACCAGTGAACACTTTCATGTGTGTGAAAGCAGGGAAGGGTTGGCCTGGGTGAGGTAGAAGATTGTTGACTCTTGGGGAGAAAGGCAAGGTGTGTCACCTCTCCTCTCAGCCACAGGTTGCATTGCCACAGTTCCAAACCCAGATGAAGGTTTCCAGTGCCACTCTGCTGAACATGTGTCCCACGAATGCTGAGGTGGGGAGAAATGGCAGTGTTAAGGGGAGCAGTATTTCCTCAGAATTGTACTTGCTGAATTTTTTGACATAACTACTTCCTTGAGCTGCTCCATCCTGTCAGAATCATGAAAATGTCTTCTGTTTGCATCTCAGGAAGAGATGTACAGCTGAATCAAGGAATGGCTGCATAAGTGATGTTGACTTCTATGATCTGAGCCCCAAAAGGTCTTAAACTGTCATATTTATTGTCTATCCAATTTTATGACCCTTAGTTGTATTCATTCTCTGATGTTTACTATCAAATGTCTCTACATGAGCTTCGGTTTGTAGGCTTTCATATTGCTAAATCATTTTTTAAGCTTGAGATGTAGCTTCTGTTCAACATCAATCCCTTGAGACAAACCATTAACATGAATCATTTCTGAAAGTATGTCGTGCAATATGAACTTCGTGTTGAGTCAGTCATTCACTGTGATTGAAAGAAGTGATGACCTTCACGGAAGCAGCATATCACCGCTGAATATCCCAGGACCCTCTTCTCTACTGTCAGTCGTGGCTGCTTTTGGAGCACACGCAGACTTAATCATCGCACAAAAATAGGTTGAAGATTATTTTCCTTTGTGTAGTTAGGTCATCGAAGCTTTAAATGAAGGACTGACAAAAACTGAGGCCTTTACTGAGTCACAGAGATCACTTTATCACTTCAATGCGGGTTTCACGGTGAACTTAAAGAAAAACGTAAAGTTTTGCTTTAGTTTGTTTCATTTTCCTCTATCAACATCAAGTAAAATTTCTTTTAGAAGTCCTGGCTCCTCCTTACAGATATTACAGCAGCAGATGATTTTTGGTCTTATTAAACAGGCCTAGATTTGCAGAGGTACTGGGGCATCTCCCTCTGCTGATTGTGGATCCGGACCCGAGGCATGGATCCTGCAGAACTGAACTTGCTATGAGGGATGAAGGCATAAACTTGATCAGCCTATTAGTTTGATGAGTACTTTGTTGACCAGTGCTTTAGCACAACTCTCTTATACTATTTTACAGTAGCACCTGTTCCTGTACAATTACTGAAAAAGAGGATTGGGTAAAAAAAAATAGATTTGCTGTTAAAAGGTGCAGGCTTTGTAACTGGTTCTGGTTTGGGTGTCCTTTGGGATCTTGGATTTGTCACTCACTCCTTACATCAGCTCTTTCTTCTGTAAATTAGCCTAATTACATGTTCCTGCTTTATAAAATCAGTAGGAGGCCTGGTTCAGCCTGATTCAGCCTGGTTCATTCATTAATGATTTAAAGAGCTTGGAGATTACTGTGTAAAGGGGCATAGAAAGGAAGTTCAATTCAAAAGAGAGATTTTTAAAAAAAAGAGAAGAAAAAAGAAAATAAAACTGTGTCAGTTTCACAAATTTTCACAAGTTAGTTTTCCACATTCCTCATGTGCTACATTCTTCAATACAAAAAATTATAGAGATTTTCTTTTTCTTTTGGCAAGCAGCCAGAGTTTATGGAAACTCTTCTGTTTGTGAATGTCATTGTATCCTGAAGACAGTCTGACTTAAAAGAGTAATTATCTGCTTCCTAAGCAGTTTTTCTGCTGCTGAAATACTGTATTTCAACAAATATAAATATCTCAACAAAACTAAATATGCACCTTGTATTTGTCTAAGTTCACATTTGCTCTTTATTTCAAAATTAAACCATCACTGTAATTACTTGCTAAATTTTTTAAGGAAAAAAAAAAATCAACATTTCCATGCAAGATTTGGCCAATAAATATACAATAGTCTCAACAGTAGTAAGGTTTATTGACCCTACACTGATCTCTTTGGTTCAGTGTCTTGAATCAGTATCAAATATTGGTCATGTAATTTGAAATAATTCAAAAGAAGACACAAAAACCTCTAAAAAAGCAATTACTGAGTATCTTCCCCAAATGAAGAGTTTCATCTCAGTTCCTTCTGTTGAATAATCTGACACAACATAACAATTTTGCAGCTGCAGATTTGATAAAATATATTATTAATGTGATTCTGAATAATCCTATTAGTTGCATAGTTGGATAAAAGAGTAATATGCATGCAAAATCTTGCTGACAATTAGGCAAACACTAATATGCTAGGACTGCATTTGGGAGGATATTATGTTTGATGTACTAGTGAGAGAAAAATGAGATGGATGATAGAGAAAAAGCATTGACATAGTATTTAAAGAGTAATAAATTGAGAGTTGTTTCCAGTAAGAAATGCCATGCCCAAAGGTAGTGATTTCAAATTCTGAATGTTATCCTGTTCATTTCTCAGAGCAAGCCAATGTGTAAGATATGTCCCACTGTCATACGTACTGTTTATACCCAAAAGCAATTTGATTTTTTTCCTAGTAGATATTGAAATGAAGGAATATTTTTCCTACATCATCACTTAGGAGTGTGGCATTTAAAGGTCATCATGAAAAGCATCTTCCAAACAACTGCTACCAACAGCAACCCCTCTAAGTATTGACTGATAATGATTATGTATTGTTAAAAGTATTTTCTGTCAAACAGAAATAAATGTTTTTCATATTGTTTCCTGCTTCTTGAATAAATAGGAAAAGATAAGATTTTCAGTATTTATTCTACTGTCTTTTCACGGATTTGAACAACTCCTTCAGAGTTTAATCTTTATAGCAATATTTTCTTTATAGATATTACAACCTTGAGTTGAGATTTTAACATCAAATACAGTAAATTTGAGTGTTCAGAACTGACAACAGCAATAATAACAAAACATCCCTAAGGCTGTGTGGCAGCAAAGAAGAGTTTTTAAAGTAACAAAATATGTAGTGTATCATCAAAGACAATCGTCCCCTTCCATTTCTTGAGCCTCTGTCATCATATTTTCAGGTTGCCCATAGAAACTAGAGGAAAGACTGGATAGCTAATTGATAGCAGCTAGTTTGAGGTACAAGGAAAAACTCAGACACAGTCCAGTACTGCAAGATACAGCTCTGTTGGAGGCTGACTGGTTCCTAGAGAATGTTTTTGATCTTTTGACCATCACCAACCTTATGGAATCCATAAGTATAATTGCTACTTTCAGGTCAGGCTAAATCAGGTGACAGTCACACTTACCTTTATTTTGGAACAATATCAGACTGTGTTACAATTACAAAACCAGTACACAAGGCTAGGATAAGCACTGAGTTATGAGTGCTGAGTGTGTGTTTTGGCATTGCTTTTTTTTTTTTTTCAGCAGATAAAATAACCCCACTTCTCTTTGCTCCTGTTTGTTTCTGCTCTTCCTCATGTTTTGCCACTCCAAGCTAGGTAGTGAGGTCATGTTCTAAGGTAAATCCATGAAACAATTCACTTGTGTTTTCAAATTTTTTTTAAAGGCTTCCAAAAATAGGAGAAGGAATGATTACCTCCGAGCATGTCGTTGATCAAGGATACACTGTGATCCCATAAACATTTGTGTTGGTAGTAAATGCAGTGTAGAGGGCCTAAAGCCCCCCCATGAAGGGGATAGAAACAAATAAAAATGTGCAGACAGTGGAAGGATCCTTTTAAACTGTCTTTGTTGCTGGAGAAAACACTTAAGAGTTTTCCCTAGAGTCTGAATGGAAATACAGAGACTGAGTATTGTTCTGATCTGTTTGTAAATATGACAGATGCCACCATGAAGGCAGCAGGAAAGCTCAGAAGATAGCAAAGGAATCATGGTAGTATGGCTAAGGGACAGTATTTCAGGACTAGGTAGTGGGCAGAAAAATTTGGAATTGTGATTAGGGATTATGAGCAGTTTCCTGTTGACTGATTCCTAATGCATTCAGGCAAGCAAGAATTGATGCCTATTTCCTAAGGATAAATAGAAACATGAGACAAGTTTCTAGTTATATTTAATTTCTTCCGCTGCTGAAAACAACTCACCAAACTCAAAGAATTTAATACCTACTTAGTCTAAAAGATTAGCACTATTACATGCAACAGAACTGACAAAGAAAGAACAGTAGCCAAAGGAAGTAGCTTCATTATTAATTACAGTAATTATTTATGATACATTTGTTAAGCAGTGACAGGGCACTTAGGACTGTATACAGCCGAACCAATGCCCGAAGCAAGCAGGTGTTGACCATCTGTATCTCGTGTCTTTGGTGGATATTGAAAGTGTTGAAAAGGGACTCTAAGCTGAAAAGGAAACTATTCATATAACTCATAGAAGATGTTTAATGTCTTGAAATACTTATATTGTAATAATACCTAATTGTTACAAAGTTTGAATGCTTTCCAATAATTTAATCTTACAAAGAAACAGCAAATAATAACTGTATTAATAAATGAGACACTGAGATTTGCAGGACTAGGGCAGTGATCCTTCCCCTATACTCAGCACTGCTGAGGCTACACCTCCAATTCTGTTCAGTTCTGGGCCCTTCACTTCGGAAAAGACATTGAGGTGCTGGAATGTGTCCAGAGGATGGCAACAAAGCTGTTAAAGGTTCTGAAGCACAAGTCTGATGAGAAGTAGCTGAGGGAGCTGGTGTTCATCAGTCTCTAGAACTACCTGAAAGGAGGTTGTAGCCTCTTCTTCCAAGAAACAATCTGTAGCAGAAGAGAGAACGGCCTCAAGTTGCACCAGGGGAAATTTAGTTTGAATATTAGGAAAAATTTCTTAAGCATTGAAACAGGATGCCCATGGAAGTGGTTGAGTTCCCATGCCTCCCTCAAGATATTTAAAAAATATGTAGACATGGCACTTAGGCCATGGTTTAGTGGTGGACTTGGCAGTGTCAGGTTAATGGTTGGAGTTGACAGTTTTAAAGGCATTTTCCAACCTAAATGATTCTATGATTCAAAGGAATGAGATCTCTAAAGTTTAAACCCAACTCCCCACAGTTTTAATAAGTTCAGTTCAGTTTGCTCCTTTTAGCTGAGATCTACTCGTTCTTGTTCCCTCCCCTTCCAATCTTGTCCCTTTTCTGCAGTCCCTTTCAATGAGCTGCCCATCTGCTTGCCCAGGATTTTGTTGTTGCTGTGCTGTAACTTACCCCTAGCACTGATCTGTAGGGGACTGCTCTTGATTTATTGGGAACTAGTGGTAGACCCAATACATGACTTTCTCTATTTAGGATACTTCTCAGGTACTAGGGTTACATGTATTTTTCTAAACACTAGTCACAATAGCATTTCTTATCTTAATAGATTAACACAGGTAAGCTTTTTGGAAGACTTGATACTGAAGGAGGTATTTGAATGACCAGAGGATCAGGACTGGAAGGAAATTTCACACTTAAATGTATCAGCAAGAGAAATACAGTATGATTATGGATGATGTAAAACAGTGTAAAAGTGGTATTTAGACAGGATATCTGTGAAGCACAAAGGTAGGAAGACTGTATTGATTCTCTACTGGCTATGAATGAATGAGAGAGTAGGACAAATAATATGGTAATAAAATAAGTATCTTGTTCACAAGCTCAGATGCACAGCTGAATTACCCCAGCTGTTTAGGATATTAGATGTCAGTTGAGTCATGGTAACTGACTATCTACAAAATTTTCACTCAGAGGAAGCATGAAGTAAAATGTGCTAGCTTCAATCCCTGCTAGGGATTTTCAACAGCTTCAGGAGTTGCATAGGATCACATACTCAGCAGTCATTTAAGTCATAATAACACAGTTGTTTGTCCCAGTCCTTAGATGCACAGGTATGGGCACACCTAATTCTCCTATTTGCTATCTTCAGAATATGAGAGTTTGCAGATTCACCATTCTTCTGCATAAATGCTTAAAAAGAAACATTTTGATCAATGATTTATTTAAAAAAACACCATAGTTCAGGCATCCTGGAACAAATATTTGGGGCAGAAGCAAATGCAGCAAGTACTAAACACAGAGCTCCCTCATGTGTCAGGCCTGTAGCTGCCCTGGAGAGGCAAAATGCCTCAGATCTTTTCTATTCAGTTGTCTGTGACAGTTTCACACCATCAGGCTAATCCAGGGAGGAGTAAGCCCCAACATTTTCATTGGCACCAGTACATTCCACATGCTTATTTACTCTGACTGTCATCAAACTAAAGATAAATCCAGCATCAATATTGCTTTTTTGAAAGGCTTACCAGACAAGATAAATCAAATACAAGCTGCAGCATTCTTTCTGAGTTCACATAATGGGGGAATTTCAAAAACTGTAACACTGCCTCTCTTACCAAGGATTTGTAACTCATAATTACATTGATACATGTGCCATGTCAGCAACAGCAGTGAAATTCATAGTATTTTTAATGTGAAATGTACTGTTTTATTGCATTAATTCACATTTAATGTGTACACAGTAATAACCATAAAGTATGATAACCAAAGTTATGTATTTTCTTCAGAACCTTCATTTAGAGAGCTTTCAAAAGAGTCCAAGGAAATTAAAATATCGGTCAGTTTACCTGCAGGATATAGAACCAAAACACCATGCACTATAATTTCTTTTACAAGCAGTCCCTTCCTCACATAATATCCTACCTCTGATAAAATACAGTAGTCATAATACTTGTACATATTGTTAAAACTGCTGTGCACAAACCTAAGATTTTAGAACTAGACGAGAATGCATCACTAGAGAGAAACTGTGTTACTCATAGTGGGCCAAGGAAAGGAGGACTGTAATGAAGGTACAAAATTCAAGAATTTCTTCTGCATAGCATCCATAAAGCAAGAATGTTGAACTTAGGAAACAGGTCTTCTCGATAAGGAGCATAAACAAAGGAATAAGGACTAAATGGAGCCAAAGTCTTGAAGTCCCCTCTCTTGAAAAGAGAAACAGCAATAATAGGGGATATGTAAGATTAAAAAGAGCCAATGCAATATTTTTATCTTTCTTTTGTCTAATTTTACTAGCTGCCAGTGCTACTGTACACAAACCGCTTCTTCATTACAAAAAGGAGGGGGGAAAAAAAGAAATGGGACACAATACAGTCCAAGAAATGCACCCTCATTAAACAAAGACTTAGAAGTAGTTATAGCTTTTCCTGATAGTAGACAAAACTTTTGTTAGAGATAACACAATAATTAACTCTTCTTTACAGACATAAAATGAAATTTCAGGAACATTTCTATTTGTCAGCCATTTAAATTGAATTACACCTGTGAAAACCAAGCGAGGAGTGGAATAGTTAAGTAATAACAGCACATAAGATTTATACTGGGTATAAAAGCAGGAACCAGGGGTACAGAATAGATATCACTGGAATCTGAAAGATAAAAGCAACTTCTGATAGATTATGATTCATGAGTTGGATGGATTTACTTAGAATGACAGAAGCACGCAACATCTGATGGCAAGAAACAGGCGTAATCAGAGCTGGCTTTTATCAGCTTTGGCTTGCCAGAACTTTGTGCCAGTAGCTGTCATAGATCAGAAAGAAGAGTTTAGATTTCCCTCTATTGCAACAAAATATTCAGTAGGAAAAGCACCTTCTTACCTTTCAACTCCTGATCACTTAAGACTGATGTAAGGAAAGAAGATGACTTCCCAGAGAAACATAAGAGTTATCCCCCCTGATTCCAAACAATACCAATGCTGGTATACAAGAAGAAGGTTCCACAGCAACCTCTTTGCAGATTTCTAGTTATCAGCTAACTAAACATTCTTACCTGTGTAGGAAAATCACTTTCACATTGCACAAGAAACCAAACAACAGGAACTATACCAGAATTAAGTATGTATTTAATCTGGGGGAAAGTTCCATGATCTATTACTATAATTGTCACCCTTCCACCCCATAGAATTCTTTATTATTATAACCAGTCCTTAAAAGTGTTTTCATTTGAAATTTCTCCGGCAACTCTGGAAGGTTAACACTTTTCTTGTGCAGAAATCCATGGTAACTGTGATTACTGTGATGACTGAATGGGATTCCTCTGGTAGGAGATGCAGGTGGAGATTCATGTCCACTGCTGCAAGATGCCAGAAGAAAGCACTTAGTACAAAACTGCAGGGCAATGACACAGCTATGCAATGACACTCCTATGCAAAGCACTGAGCTCTTTTCTGCTTCCAGAGAAGACTCTTGATTCTCTTTGGAATTTGTTAGTCACCCTTGTGTTCAGCTGATTATGTCCTGAAGATTATATTGACAGCTATTCCTGCTCACATCCTAAGTGTCAAGACGTTGAAGAATATGAGTTAACATGATATGACAAATGGAAAAACTAAATGCTCTGCTGTGTAACACTTTCACCCACCTCCTGTCCACCCTGTGGCATTTTGACTGTGTTGAGACCAGAAGTCAAATGAATGGGTGACATTTGGTTTTGCTAAGATAGTTTTGTTATTGGTGATTTATGGCTAAATTCCTTCATAAGTACGCAGATTAGTAAGGAAGTGAAATTTAGCTAGTCAGAAGATTTGTAGAGTTCTGGAGTCTCAGTGGTAATTTCATTGGAAAATAAATCATGTAAGACATAAATTTAAAACAACTATGAAGAAGGAAAGCAGGTGGAATAAAAACCTGATTGAGAATGACCACACAGTGCATATGTCTGCAACTATAACAAATTATAGTATCTATTTTAGGTATATTTGCAGATTTAGGACCTGATTCTGATCTTCTACTTGACCATAAATCAGAAAAATAGATCCACTGAACTTGTCAAAGTTAAGAAAAAAATTAGATTTGCAGAGTAAAATCAAGCTAAGAATTGTAATGCTGACACTTACATAATAGATAGTACAATCAACATCATATAAATTTATTGCAATTTTATGTAGAAAGGGTCTAAATCTAGGTAGGTTTTTTTTTTTTCTTTTCCGGTAACTGTTTTTCTATTGCAAATAAAAGGAAATAAACTTTTTGAAAATATATTAATTGACCTAAAAAATGTTACTTCTATGCACGTTTATTTCTGTGAGAACATTTTTAGGTATCAGAAGTGACTAGTTTATGAAGCAGCTATCGGGGAAAAAATATATATCAATACAGAATACCCTGATATTGACTACACTGATTATCCTTATAGGAAGGAGAAAGGTCACAAATTTACCACAATAACAAAAACTTTAAAAATAGAAACAATATAAAATGGTGAAATAGTGAAACAAAAACAAAAAGCAGCAATCAGCAGGAAGACTGTTTAGATAGTTTCTATATTAGAGATACAGAGAAAATACATGCCGTGATTAAAAATATAAATTGGAAACAAAAAAATCACCTGGCCTATGTTAAACAGTAAGTCAGAGAAAGCTCTCAGAAGTGAAGATTGGGAGCTGCATCCAAACAAACAGAATAGAAAGGATTATAAATGGAAGAAAGCTAAATACAGAGTTGCCATATGACAGGCCAGAAGGGATTTAAAGGAGTAACAGTAAGGACAGGTAACCTATTAATAAAACTTTTTTCAAATATACCATTACCAGAAAGCTTGACAGAGAGTCAGATGGGACCAATAGGCAATCAAGGTATGAAAGGAATGTTCAAGGAAGATGAGGCTCTTGCTGGAAAGCTATATTAATTTATTGCATCAGTGTTCATTACAGAAGAGAATGAGGTCCTGATATCTGTCATTCCTTGTGGGAGATAAGGCTGAGGAACTGGCTTAAATTCAAGTGTCAATAGAAAAGGCTTTAGAGCAAATTGACACACTGAGCATTAAGAAATCTCCAGGAACAGATGGTATTCACTGAAGATTTATAACATAGCCCAAATATAAAATTGTTAAACTACTAACAGTGGTGTCTAACCCATTGCCAGAGGAACAGAAGGTAGAAAATGTGACACCAATCTTTATGAAGGACTCCAGAGAGATCTTGAACCTATAGGCTGCAAGTCTGCTTTCTGAACAGATGAAATGGTAAAACTGTAATACAGGATGAGATTAATAGAAACCTGAACAAACACAGTATAGTACACAGGGAAGACATTACTTAAAAATGTATTTGAGCTTTTTAAAACTGTCAACAAGCATGTGGATTACAGTGATCCTAATGTTATAACATACTTGGATATTTAAAATGCTTTTGATATATTCCCTCATTAAAGGTTTCTACAAAATAAATTACCACAGGACCAATAGGAAACTGTTGCCATGGATTAGTAATGACTTAAAGGCAGATGACAAAGAATTGCTATAAGCGGTCAACTTTCTCAACCAAAAAGTTCCCTAAATACCAGTAGTTGGATCTGTACAATTCATCATTCACCTGTGCTACCTGGCAGAGGGATTTTCTGAGATGTAAAACAGAAGGGACTTTCAGAGCTCACCGGAAAGGATGGTGGAATAAAATGGCAAATGAAGTTCACTATCAGTAAGTGCAGGGTAATGCACTCGGAGTAAATCAGTCCTGATTACTATAGAAGAATGGATTCTGAATGAACTGTTTCCATCCTGGACAGAGAATTGAGGATTACTGCGTTTCATTCTATAAGATCATCTGCAGGTTGATGGCATCACTAATGGCAAATAGAGTGTTAGGATTTCTTTGGAAAGGAACTCAGAATGAAACAGAAAACAATAAAAGTCAAACGTGTAACAGATTTAATGCTGCATGCAAATCTAGTTACCCTGTCTCCAAACCTTTCAGTAGAACTAAACAGAGGTAAAGACGGCAATAATCTTGACCAAAAATATCTACAGAGCAGCTTCGATTAAAAACACGACAGAGATTTATGAAGCAAAAAATCATATCAAGAGTGTAGGTAGCAAATTGTTATTCACTGTTTTTCATGATATTAAGAAATGGAGCACATTCAGATCACAGCAGTTTTAAAGCAAACAAAAGAAAATGCTTTTATACACCATATAATTGTGGAAATCTTTGCTCCAGGGTGGAGACCAAAATTAAAACAAATCAAGAAAAGGATTAGATGAGTCCCTGGAGGAGACTGGTTCATTAATGAATTTTAAACACAATTCTACAGATGCTGCCTCTGTTTCAGGGAATCCAAATGATGAACAAAAGCTGGAATAGTCTAGGAGAGAAAAAGATGCCTCTACATGTTTTGTTCTTTTAGTACCTGTCATTGCCGTCCATTAGAAACCTTCATGTCACCAGGAAGGGAAGGTCTTGTATAATTAAGAATTAATTGGCATGAATATACACTGTAAAGCTTTTTTGTCCTGTGTTTTTAGCAGGGTGACATTAATAGTGAGTTGAGATACAACCTTAAGTCACGAATACTTGCTCTGCTGCTTTCAAAATATAAACTTAGTCTGTGCCTAACTGAAGAAATATTTTACTTTGCTTTTTTTTACTTTTACTACTTGCTCTCATTTCTGCAAAAGTGTAGACTGATAAGTCTTCTGCTATTAGACTGGGTTTAGTAGATCTGGTCTAAAGAAATGTTTAAAAGAAGAGAAACTATTGAAGAGCATGTTGGATAGGTTTAAAAAGGCCTAAAGCAGCTTACAGGGTTAAATACTTGACAGGAACTGTATCTGTTCACAGACATACAATGCACAGGTAAAACCAGCGATGCCAACAGGTAAAACCAACAGGGTGCCAATAGCTTATTGGAATTCCCCAAGTCTGAAAAAAAGGGCTAAGAACATCCATGTTATACACTTCCTAGTAATATATTCTAATGAACAAGAAACAAAGCAGCTAAATTTGTTGTCTTATGTGAGTCATATTCCCAAACTCAGACTTGATAAGTGAGAAAAACTCCTTAATTTTCCACTGTTTTTCTCAGAGGTATGCAATGCCCGCAGTCCAAAGTTCCTCTCCTAATTTGACTGCCAAGAGACTTTCTCTGCAGCACCTCCTTTCTTGAGAGCTCCTGCTTAAGTTCTGCCTCTATAAGAGAATAAAAGCTACTTTCCAGCTTTTTCTCTATCCACAGTGGAGATAAGAGGATACAAGGAGAATCCTGTAACTTCTGACAAAAAACTGAGACACTTTGGTGTAACACAGACACAAATGCAGAACTGCAGAGACAGCAAATTCCTCTAAGTGTACATCGTGGATACAAACAACTAGTAGAAAGCCTGTTAAAGCAACATCTTCCTCAAACAGCTCCAGATCTTGTAGGCTTATCCTGGAAATAAAAATTTTCTACCACTTTGTGCAACTCATATGAAAGCTATTTACCACACTCATGGATCAAGTTCTTAATTTTAGGACACAACAGACCAGGTAAACTAGGCTACTTCCCTGAATGACATCTCATTTGCACAGCTGGAGTAAATTGTGCCACGTGCTCACAAACCCAGTGTGCTCACAAACACGTAGTTAAGGGCAGCTGAAGGAGGAGGGGGGGTGGGCATGGCTACTTCACAGAGACTAGAAGGGTCACAGCTGGCTGCACTCATCTCACTTCACACTACCCTATAAAAATATATATTTCTACTTCAAGGAAGCCTTTTAGGCTGCCTCTAGACTGTACACACCCTCCACAGGGAGTTTCATCTCCTTTTCTTGGGTACTATCTACGATGGGATTAATTGGCCTGCTTTTCTCCATTGGGTATTAGAGGAAGTCTGGCTGAGGGGTTTACATTGAGTGTATTTTGCTTGATTATGTGAAGGGAACCCTATCCACGATTTTTAAAAACCAGCATAACCTATGTCATGGAAATGACTGTGTAAGTGGAGTAGATATGGTTTGTACCTCAGAATTTGGCTTTCTCAGAAGATTCTAAATAAAAGGTGAATGGTGCTTCTTGAACAATACTCGTAACTGTATACTGTAAATGTTGAATATAAACTACACGGTCTCAATAAAACAAAGGCGAGGCTGCTATAATGAGCAATTCAGTTCAGCACAGAGCCCAAAGGTAGAAATCAGAGTACACTTCAATTCTTTAGTTCCACTGCTATGTAACAGCAACAGTACAGGGTTGCCATCAGCATGTGAATGATGTTCTTCTCTCCTTATCTCTTCCTCCCCAAAACTCACTGTGACATATGAACTATGGTATCTGGCTCTGCAGAAGTTGTAAGGAAGAATCTGAAAGAATACCCAAACCCGCTTATTCTATATTCTGCCTCAAAAGGACTTTTCTGAAAGCTGAAAAGTGTATAGCAAATAGGAAATAAACTATGACATAATCTAGGGAATTACTAGAACTCTAACAGTTGAGAGAAGTACAGAAGTTGCCGCTTGGATTAATTTGTGAGAGAGCAAAGCCAATCCCTGATACCACATCTTCCCCAAGTTTTAGTTTGCTGTGCCAATAAACTGTAAAAATTAGTCCAATAAAGTCCAATTTAAAAATGTCCAAAATATGCATAGTGGTGTCACATAAATATAGCATCTACCATGAGATTCACACTTCGGAACTGTGCACTTGATGAACGTTTTTCATTCTTGCTTGCAACTGATACCTAACTATGTTTTCTGAATGTATTTTGGTCTTACAAAATCACAGTGCCATGTCCTATTATGTTCCACATGCAAGCAGTTAGAAGATTATATGCCAGTCACCAGCATTGTACAAGTCAAAAGTGATTTACCATGGATACATGTGCCTCTTGATGAATATTTCTAAGATTATACAGCTGTTGTTTATCAAGTATCATTTATAAAGCATTACACGACTGTAAGCTATAAAGAATGCATGTGCAAGCTTGTAAAATGAAACATAATGCCTGGTAATTTAAAAAATATATTCATTGTAGATTTAATTGTTGAATAGTTATGTTGATTTATACCACACAAATGGGAACTTTATGATTCACAATGACTTAGCAGACAGTGAACTTCATTGCACCACTAAACTTGGTTTATGGGATTTAGTTGCAAAACCGGTTAAAAGTGTTCAAAGAGACAGCCTTGCATTCTCTTCACTATTGAAACACTGTACTGCTTTTGACTCCACTTGTTCAAAAAGAAACATCACTGCATTCAGTCCCACCAGCCTGACTGAGTCTACAAATGTATGAGATGACTGGTTATAGACTTGGATTAATTTGGTTAGTAACACCAGTCCTTTTTCTAATAAATCAGTAATTAAAATTTCTTCAGAAAATTATTTTGTAGTTAAAAGTAAAATGGATTGATAACAAAACCTTCTCCAGAAACTTATACTTTTAGTTAAAAAAGAAATAATTTCTAAGCAAAAAGGTCAATAGTTGGAGGGGATTAATGAAATAAAAAATTGAAATGGTATTTGTACTATATTTGTGCCTTGCCTCTATTTTCCACTATGAACTGGACTCCCTAGAGAGACGGTAACTCCCATAACTCCTATGCTACGTTGAAGCAAGATGCTGCTAATATGAAACATGTGTACCATGAGAAAAGTAATCCAGTGAGCTGACAGAACAGGGTCACTCAAGCTTCATGTTCATAAAGCCCTTGAGACAATATGGCAGTATTTTGAATATTTTAAAATTTTGTTTTCAGATGGAGCATTTTTAATTTTTATTATTTTTCATAAGCTGTCTAAATTTCTGGGGTAGTTCTGGGGAAATTCCACTTCCTGATCGTCTCTGACACCTCTACGGGCAGTCCTAGCTGAGGAGTCTATGGGTATGGAGAATGTCTTTCCTACAGATTCTGTGAAAAAAACCTTATTCAGTACCTTGCCTATTTGAGTGGACAATATCAAAACTTCAATATCAAAAGTCTGTATTCTTCATAAATGCTAAACTCAGTAAATGAAAAGAAAATGTTTTTTCCTTAAAACATTAAAGAGTGGGTCTGACAAGTGTAGTGAGCCAAAAATTATCCGACAATGTTGGATCTCAGGCGAATGTATAATTGGATGCAGTTCATCATGATGCCTGTCTACTTTTTTTTCTCATAAGGAAGTGGTAAAAGAGAACCCTGTTAGTTTTCTGAATGAGTGAACAGTAACCTTGTAAAATGTGTGTAACTGTTTGCATACACAGAAAGGTAAATATACACAGCATTCATGCATATGCTTTTGTCATGTGTTTGCACACCTGTGACTACAGAAAGGAAATAAAGCTGTATTATTCCATGCTCAACGTTAATTCTCAGTGTTTACTTACTGAATATGTATAATACAATCTGAAATTAAAATACCACCAAAAGAAGAGTGAAATTCCTGCAAAATGCATGGGTAGGATAATTAGATCTTTGCTGCTTTGTCAGCTGGTAACCTATCTGCTTTTGACTGTTTCTTTAAGTTATGAGGAATTACCAGTATAGAGCCCATGTACGTGTAGTATGTATTTTGCTCTTTCTGTTGCCTGTTTATTTTGGAAGACTGGATGTGTATTTGTCCTCAGACATTTGAAAAATGCCAATGCCCTACATTAACCCACAAACCAAATACCAAATGCAACAGGAATTTCCTGCAAATGTGTTGGATGATGAATACTTGGCTCTGATCTCACAGGAATACTTTGAGTAGAAAAAATTAAAAGTACTGGAATTCAATTATTATGATAGTTCAATTAACCTCTATTGAACAGATGTAGAAATTATACCTAATTATATACATAGCTGACTTCAGACATGGACCTCTGCCCAATGAGGACTAATCTTAGATCACCAAATTCATTTCACTTCAGACCTTTGCTCTCAGAAATGAGTACTACAGTAAGTGATTTCACCATTAAGTATCCCTCTAGCACCATAATCTTTCTAAAAGTCTGTTCAGTGCTCAATTTTATACTAAGAAACTTAATGCGCTATCCCAAGTGTTATCACAGAAATTCTAAAGGAAAGGTCACTGATAAAAAGAGCATTTTAAGTGAGCTTTGCTCACTATCACTGTAAGCCTACCTCACTTTGGCTCCACAGACATTCATACACCAAAATGCATGAATTTGTACTTACACTTTAAATACATCCTTATCGTGGTGACTAGAAAATGTTTTGAATGTATTCCTTTGCACAAGGTCCAGTGCAAGGCTTTATTCTGAGAACCAAAGTGGTTTATATAGTATGAGATGTCCCTGTACAGGATGGTGTTTTCTGTCTAACCATAAAGTATGTTCCTTTATGATACAGCAAGTTCCCTAACTTAAAACAGTCTTTTCTTAAGACAGAGAAAACAAAGGTTTGTAATCAGTTATGCAGCTATGAACACAAATTCTACACTAATGTATTCTAGGAAAATATTACCTTCATTGTCTGGGCAATGCAATTTTTGTTGTTCTCATATAAAGACTATGTAAGAAAAAAATAAGCACAAGGTTTAAAGAAAGTGTTTCTTTCTCCCAAATACGTTTGGATTTTCCACTATCTTGCATATATTACTTGTTCACACAACTTTTCTCTTGCTAGCACCATTGCAAAGGGGTGAAAAGTATTCTCTATTACTCCATGACATTTATTTCTGTTTCTGTCTGTTGTTGAGATTGAGAGCCCTGATCTTCCTGCTCTCTCTTCATCTATTTTTATGAATACTCTAATTTTCTTACAACCACTAGTTTCTAGGAGGAGTCGGTGGGCTAGCGTCCAGCAAGAATATTCCTGAATATTCTTCATTCTCTTCTAATGAAGAAAAAAACACCTGCTTTGTTGTAACTTCTTAGATCCCTCTTGATGGAGAAAACTGTCATATATCGAGACTCCTTGTCAGGTGCTCACCCGCTCATTTAATTTTTCTTCCTAACATCCTGGTAAATGGCCAGCATTGGCTGGAGCATATTCCCATGGAAATTACTTAATTTTACTCTGAACCAGTGCATCTTGGATTTCAGTGGTTGTAAAATTTAGTTACTGTTGACCATAGCTTTCCTATGTTTGAAGTTACTTTCTTCTTTTGTGTTCCTTTGGCAAATACCACAGAATTGCAGAACATTCTGATTCGGAAGGACCCACAGGGATCATCCAAGTTCAACTCCTGGGCCTGGAAGGAACAGCCCCAAGAGTCACACCATGTGCCTGAGAGTGTTGTCCAAACGCTTCTTGACCTCTGTCAGGCTTGGTGCTGTGACCACTTATCTAGGGAGCCCATTTTGGTGCCCAAACACTCTCTGGGTAAAGAAGCTTTTTCTAATATCCAACCTAAATATGACGTTGCTTAGACAAGTAAACCAATAAGCAAGATGGAGAGAATCGAAACTCAGATATTCCTCTGTGACAACATTGTATCTACACAGGGTCCCTTAGGGCTGAATACAGTGTATTCTTCCTTAGAGCTGTCAGTGTGTTACTGGAAATGGGATCTAATCACACTGGTAAAGTTAGTTAGTTTTGACGAAAGAAAGTATTTATCTTGAGCTAAAGAAAGGAAAATCTAGATGCTCTGACTAAATTTATACCATTGGTGTAGAGCTGTGGCTAAATGAATATTCTCCAATGGTTAATATAAAAGTGAAACATCTTTCAGTGTTTTGTGCTGTGCAGTCATGATTTTAATGAGATAGTGTTGACTAGGCTGGTTTTTATTTGTGATTACACTGAACACCTCGTATATGTTTACTGCAGGTTAATAACCTCATGGAAAGCCAAGCAATTTCAGTTTTTGAACACTGGGAAGTATTTAATGTAATTATAGTTCCTCTTAAAACAACTAACAGCTTGAAAACATGGGAAAACTGCAGAGTGGGTAAGTATTTGAATACTGCTGCTATGATTGTTTTTCCCATAATGTATCTCTTTTAAATAACGAAACTTCATTATTGGCATGATAATCAAGTAAGACATTAAACTTCAAGCCTGTTAACAGGGAGGATATTGTCTCATATTATATATAAATTACAGTTTATGCATTACATTTAGTAATTTACAATTATTGTCTACAAGCAATTACATTTACAGTAAGCAGGTTGTAACAACAGTACTAAGACAGCCTTGATTCCTATAAACTAGTGTCCTACAAATTCTCCAAAATGACCTCCACTATCTGGTTTTCCTCTTACATAAATCCCTCTGCTGTTGTAGCCATAGTTGCCTCTCCCTTATCTTAATACCTTCCACCATAACATCCTCTTATTCTTTTCAGATCATTAGCTCACCTACTGCAGAAGTTCACTGATATATCCACCAGACCATCAGCTCCCTCCTATGTTCCCCTTCTCAATTTTATTTAGGCTGCTAGGTGAAGAAAATTCTGCAAGGACTGGCTGGCAATTGCTAAGTGGTTAGTCGGGTAGTGGGCGCGTGTGCTACCAAACACCAAATCCCACATAAACCGATCTTCTTGCCCACAGCAGCAACAACAGCAAAGCCTCTGTCCTCCACCTAGGAGAAAGTTCATAAACTCTGTAAAAATTTACATCTTTGAGACTTCTTACAAATTTATTTGAAGAAGATGGTCACTGCATTAAAAAGTTACTGTGAAAGGAAAACTGGCAAAATGGATAGCATAGACATGCTAGCTTCATATGTCAAGAAAACTGAACTAAATGTGACTTTCCTAGTTGTAAATTGAAATGTGAAACTTGAAAAGGAGGAGGAGTTCTTTTTAGTTCTTTATATAATTTTTTTTTTTTAGATGGAGTGAAACTTTAAATATCCAATGTGGTCAAGATCTGTTTCCCAAAAGACTCATGACTATTATATTGTCTGACTCTCTGCCTGGAAATTTAGAATATAAACTTCTGAAATCTTACCATTGTTTTTCTTAGCACATTTCTGCTAAGAAATTCCAAAGACATTTTCTGTGGTGTAGAATAAAACCAAATGGAGAAGATAAAATGAAAAATACAGCATTTTTCATAAATTTGTGGATGTAAAAATACAAGATCGTGGAGTTGCCCTGAACTCCTCCTCTTGGGAAGGAATTTGGTCAGCTGAGTGTTCAGAGAATTTTGTGGCTTCTTAGACTTAAATCACACTGTGGGAAGGCAGAGAAATTGCTGGTTGCACGGTCCAGAATTTTCAAATGTAAAGGGACAAATATTCAAATAACGTGTCTGTCCCCACTATTTTGTTTGAATCTCCCTGAAAATGCATACTGCCTCTCTCACTCTTACACATAAATATGCTTTATCATCAGACACATCAGTTCCTATCACAGCTGGATTTTTTAAGGACAAATGTGTATCATAAAACCATTTTTATATGGGGCACTTTTACTACTGTAATCTCAGCAGAGGCTCAGGATTGAATAAGCATGAAAACTGAAGTGCCTTTGTATTCAAAATGATGCTCACTCATCCTTGGTCAGAGTTGAAGGAAGGCAAACATAGAGGAGCATATACTGATGGTGGTACTGTAACTGCCTATAGACAAGACCAGGATTTTTGCTTCAGCCATTTGCTACCCAGCAGAGTCCCAACAAAAGTGAAATTTCATCATGGTGTATCATTTGTGCTGCCAATTTTTGTCATGATTGTTCTGCAGAATCTGCCATACCATAAACCTGACACTCTGGGGGCAATCAAGACATGTTTAACTGAAATAAAAAAATAATCTTCAATAAAGCAGGAGAACAATGGAAATCTTCCATGATATATCACACACAAGAATAATATGTAACAAATTCCTGTAAAATATTCTAAGGACAAAGACCAGTCAGGTCAGGACCCTTCTGTGCTATGGGCTGTAAAAGCATTTAGCAAATGACTCTTCTTTCCCCAAAGACTTAAGCTGATGAACCAGGCAGTTAGGGGAACAGGAGAAGGATATAATGCCACAGAAGGAGGCAGATTAATGGGAGATAGTAACACAACTTCCATCATAAATAGTTCTTACTGAAATTATTCTTTCTTGTATTGAAAGCCAAGTGTTAAAAATTCGTGCTTGTGCTTGGACCGTATTAGATAAACAAGTTTCAGACTCATCTGGTGAACATATTGAAATGAAAGAACTAAATAAATTATTTAACTAAAAAACCAGTCTTGTATATATTGTTAATTATTCCAAGAATTATTTTCCATGATTACAAAAACTGATGACATTTTAAAGTAATCTTCACTGAGATAGATCATAAATGCCATACAACTGGCCATAGAGAAGGCTGCTCATAGTATGTTGTGCATTCCTGGTTGTTTTTTTTCTTTCTTTTTTTGTTTGCTTTTTTTTTGTTTGGGTTTTTTTGTTTTTGTTTTGTTTTTTGATTCCCCACACACGCACTTTAATTTGAAAGGTGCCTTGAAGATTGTATTACTGCATTCAGCCTATTCAGATTTTTTCTGTAGAAGAGGTGTTGATTTTTGTATTAGTCGACCGAGAGCCCAAGCAATGCCACAGTACAAAACAACAACAGGCAGCAAAAGAACAGAACAGAATAATGTTCGTTTAAAATGGAAATGCGAGCTAAGTAGAGCAATGACAAAATGTAGCAGGTAATCAGGTGTCTGGGTTAAGACGACAATATGCCCGGTGATGAAAGTTATCTGTGACGGAAGAGGGAGCTCTCACCGCACCGGCCCCACCGGCCGGGAGAGGTGGGGCGCCTCTTCCAGCTGAGCCTGTGAAGGTGATTGTGCCCATTCCCTCCTCCTTTATTTTCCTCTTCTGAATATGAATCAATGCAATTTTCATAATAGACTTTATAGAAAGCTGCAGCAGAATTCTTCACAGAAAATTAAAGTCAAATATGAGCAATGGATGAAACTCAGTAACGCTTCCCAAGTCTAGTGGTCAGAGGGATATTTTCCTGAGTTAGGAAGGCACATATTATCCCCATAGCAATAAGTCTTTTTCTTCCTATATTTGCACAAAACCAAAACACACTGGAAAAAGTATTACAGCATAAATAATAACAAATATCAACTGTGTTTATGACAACAGAGAATGCAGACTGAAGGCTGAACTCACTGAATTTAATTAGAAGATCTGACCTCATTGTGTTGAATGAAACAGTGACAGCGTGATTTTGCAAACCTCCTCAGATTAGCTGTTACCTCTATACATCACCCTTTCTGTTTTAAGAAGTTGTTCCATGTGACTAAGAAAGTAGTCAAAGGTTAACATAGATAAATAGCTGTATGTTATCCTCTATAGATAAACAATTATGCCTAAGGTCTCAATTACAGACACACTAGTGGTATTCTTGTTTGTTTTCTTACTCATTTGTATTGTTTTGAAGATAATTATTTCCAAATAAGCAGAAAATGATGAAATACTTAAGATTCAATGTGACGCTCTGAAAAAACGGGCCAGAATGCATCTAGATATTTGGTGTAAAAATTAACTCTAAGTTACAGGCACTAAAGGCTTGTGATAACGTAGGTGTTTTGACATTATGAGATGCTCTAGGGCATCTTTCCTAATCCTCAGATACCTCTCCAGAAGGAGATAAAATCTTGTATTTCAGCCCATGAATCGTGGCCCATCACTCCACAGGACTGCTTATAAATCTGGAGCAGATCCTATGATGAACCAATAACTTACAGCAGCAATGGACCTACAGAATCTTTACCAGTTGAGCACCTGCTCAATCTTTTCTCCAGCCAGTGCTACCCACTTGTAGTATATCCAAGCATACATTGATGAACTACAGAATGTGGGTTCAATTGCCACTCTTGATTCTCTATTACATGAAATATTTGTTGCTGACACAAAAGGCCCTAGGGTAGGTAGATGCAATATATGCATCCACGCAGCAATTAACTTGTAAAAGACCATAAGAAGTAACTGTTAGAATGAGTCACCTCAAGCTACCCTTCCACACTGTACTCCATACTATTTACTTAGGAGTCAGATTATAGGAATGTCATTTCACATGTAATTGCAGGACCAAACATCTGCCCTAGAGGCTGAATTCAGGAAATAGTGCCAGGGAGAAGTATGTTAAGATACTGCAAACAAGAACTTCTACATGTGCTGGTAGGAATTAACTTTTCTGTATTTTGTATATATATATATATAAATTTGTGTGTGTAGGTATTTTTAAAAAACCCCATGACTGCTTGCACTATTACAGCTTTTTGTCTGTTTGGCTTTACAAGACTTCTAATCAGCAACATAAATTTAAATATCATAAATATCATAAAAACTCCTAGAAATCCGGAAAACACACCATCTACAAAGATTTTGAATGTTGTAGTTATTCCCAGTGTCGGTGGACTAAAATTACAGAGCAATACAGAATACATAACATATGTCCCAGGCCCATTAGTTGGGCATGTACCATGCTGAAAACTTAATTTTTTTTAAAGTCCTCTTACAGGTTCAGTCTTCCACTATTTAGTTGCATCATTGCAACTATTTTTTTTTTATCCTGTGTCTGGCATGCTTGCATCTGACTTGTATATCAGTCCGTTTTTGAAACCTTGTCCCATGATCCTGACATAAAAGTCTTTTGCATCTGGCACCTGTGCAGGTGCACAGATCTTTGCCAGTTTTTGATAAATATGAAGGTTTCTCAGGAAGCATGAATCCAAAAATAATCTTATCAGAGGAGTATTGGATTGTTGAAGCCTGAGTGGTATTACTTAAAAGGACGACACAGGGACCTTTGTAAAACAGATTTGTTGCTCTTCTCTGATCAGAACTCTAAGCTTGGATCACCGATGTGATTTACACAGTACATCCCTTCCATTACTTGCAGGACAGACACTAGCTCATACTTGTCTGGAGATGTCTAAAGCTTTGACTTATAGCAGCCATTCGGATTCCTCTGCCAGAGCCTGTAGCTTGTGCATATGTGCAACTGTCCCCAGTCTTTCACCCCTTAGGGGCTGGGCTACCAAATCCTCTCACTAAGCATACTTTGCTGTTGCATACTATCAGCAAAACTTATTTCTACTCATTATTTCTGGTAATACCTTTTTGGTGATGTTTTGTAAAGTAGCAGGCACTGTAATCCATGCACTCTGTGAACTTATGTACTGTGATCAGCCTTAAGGACCTCTACAAGAATTAAATACTCCACTTTTACAGTCAAATACTTGGGTTCACTGTTAATTTGTGACCTTCAAATAACACTGATCTGTGCCTACTAGATGCATCATTTCCTTCAAGAGAAGATCTTGCCGAAATCTTGGAGGAATTCCATGTTATCACAGGTATATGGGACAAATCCAGAAATAAAAACACAGCTTGATTTAGACATTGGTCTTTCCATAACATACATTTTTGTTCCTTCTCCATTCAAATTGAGTTTCTCCTTATCAGTTAAGTCCGCAGTTCTTTAGCCAGCTTTCCTTTTTTGTTTACATCAGTATTTGTAACAATTTTTCTGCCCTATACTTTTTTTCTGGTAATTAATGTTCCAGTTCATTGTCAGTCATTGTATGCCAAGATAGTACGATTTCTTACAAATAAGCATTGCTTTCTGCAATTTTACATCCTAATGCCTTAGAGACATTTACAATCTTTTTCACTCCTACCAAATGCTCCTCCCATGTTCTTCGTATTGTCTTACTAGTACACTTGAAGCCTGATACTCCCTGCCAGTCGGTCCTGGGGACAACCTCGAGGAGCAGTTCTTTAAACACAATGCACCAAATTATGTCTTCCAATCTTCTCATTACCATTGAAAGCACCTCTCAGGTAACAAATGGGTTAGCTGTTCTAACACTTTCCGTCTTTGTATTTTATGTATCACCTTGCAAAGTCATTAGCAAGCTCGGTAAAGGAGGTTTTACACTATCAGTTATACTGGTTGGATTTTTCATTAGCTTTATTTTTTAGTTCCTTTATCAAGCATTCAGAAGTCATGGCATCCATGTGTTGCTTGCTTCACTTCCCAAGGAGATAACAGAAGACCAGCTGATACACAGAAACCTAAAGGAGTCCCAGCTGAGTATTTGTAGCTATAGATGCTCCTATAATCTCAGCTGCCACCATCAGTTATTATTACATGCTGATTTGAGTGCACCACAGCTTTATTTTTCATCTGTAAAGGTAAAATATCATCTCTGTTACCTAGTAAGTGTGGCAGACACAAAATAAATAAACTCTGCACAGATTCTGTGTTCCTTCTTACCAGTATCTTGCAGAACAAAACAACCAAACAACAACCTATCAATATTGCTAGGGACTGAGTTGTTATTATTATTAATACCTTGGGGTTTTTATCATGTCCTTAGGTAAGTACTGACTGCTGCAACAAATGTTCATGTAAGTGTGCCCCAAGCTTAGTGGGATTCTGGATTTCTCATCTGCTAGTTGATGTTCCAAATCCTGCAGGATATTTTTTTTATCTTCCTTTCAGTAAATGAAGCTTTTCATTAAGGAAAGTAATTTTAGATTCTCAGTCTAAATATATGCAGTTTTATATGAGCTGATGTCTCCAGCCCATCAAATATCTGGGAGGTTCTTTATGTCAGCTTGTTTTAATAGCTGCTGATGCTGGTGCTAGTGGATCAGCACACACTTATGCATAGCCAATTCTGTTTCAGATAAGACATCACTGCCTCCATATAGCCAACAAATATTATCCAGCTTGGGATACACCTGGGAATCAGATTCTCTCACCTAACATCTTAGGTCCATGGCAAGTAACTCAGAGCTGAAACTCCTCTAGTTTTTCACTCAGTTAATTAGCAGTCTCTCCAAGCATGTGTCTATATATGAGGCTGGCAATTAAGAGCTGCTACTTTTAATAAGACTCTAATTTCTGCTTTCACATTTGTAAATACATAAATACACCTGTTGTAGTCTTATCCATCATGTTATTGACCTTCTCCAACAGACTGTGAAATTCTCTGTGTTAAACTGTTCTTCAGCCTTCTTTTCCTGAAGGATTTGCTCATTTTTTTCCAGTTTCCTCTTTATTGATGAATTCATATATGATATAGAAATTGTCAAGAGATCTCCAGAGCAAAAAGTAGAGAAATTGATGATAGACTCCTTAATGTACACAAGTACAAATCTTCCTTCCTATAGTGCAAACTCTACTTCTTACAGAAGTTCTCAAAGCTGCATCTGGTCATAGGACTCAGTATACATCACCTGATTAAGTCATTAGAATCATAGTATCATAGAATCATAGAATCGATTGGGTTGGAAAAGCCCTCAGAGATCATCAAGTCCAACCCTTGGTCCAACTCCAGTCCGTTTACTAGATCATGGCACTAAGTGCCGTGTCCAATGTCAGTTTAAAAACCTCCAGGGACGGTGAATCCACCACCTCCCTGGGCAGGTCATTCCAATGCCTGACCACTCTCTCTGTAAAGAATTTCTTTCTAATATCCAGCCTAAATTTCCCCTGGCAGAGCTTAAGCCCGTACCCCCTTGTCCTATTGCTAACTGCCTGGGAGAAAAGATCAATCCCCACCTGGCTATAACTTCCATTCAGGTAGTTATAGAGAGTGATGAGGTC
>VZRE01012464.1:3459-17492 GCA_013396775.1 Cephalopterus ornatus
CCCCATCAGGATAAACATTTAAACACTATTATGACATAATAGCCAGTGGGCTGATAAATATGTATAGAATATTTGAAATTATAATTAAAAGTGTTGCTGATAATTTTAATATTATTAATCTTTTTTGGTGTTGTTCTTCGTGTTTATGTTAGGAAAAAGCATATCCTTTTCCAACATCAATCTTTCGATAAAATTAGAACATACCAAATTCAGTGGAGGTCTTAAAACAGGCTGTGTAGAATGAGACAAATTATTTACTTTTTCTGTGAAAACATTTTATTTAACTAATATTCATTATATACTAACGTCAGTGGATACCGCACTGACAGTGCTATTAAAGAGAAATAAATTAATGGGGGTCACTAATAAATTAAAATATCTTTTCTTTAACCTAATGACAATATACAATTGCTTTACAATCACTGAACTTCCTTACTGAAAAATGAAGCACTTAATGAGGTAAAGAATAGTAGAATTATATTGTTTCTCTGGAAATCTTCATACATATTATTCTATTCTCATAATCTGTACCAAACAGTTTTTGCTACATTCTAACTTTTCCCAGACAAAAGAGTGACATTCTTCCTGTGTTGATAAATGTTGATAAACCTTGTGTAAAGGTTTTTGTTTCCAATCCTAATTGGTTGGCAAAGTATACACTGGTAGTTCAAGCACCTAATCTCTATTTGTTATTTAGAAACTAGATATTATAAAATTATTACTTTTTTAATCTCATAGATTTTATTTGAAAGTAGTATGAAGGAAAAAATGAAAGTCACCACTCACAGCAACAAATTATACATATCCTACTTCTGTTCAGTTGTGTGATGTTAGTTTTCTATTCTAAAATATGTACACACTCTCTAAGGTGTGTAAGGTGTTCTCATTTGTGCTCATATGATTTTTAGTCATTTTTGTCAGTTATGCCAACATGAATCTTTTTCATATCACTTCAGAGATAGCTTATTGCTTCATTTTACTAGGATCTCTGTGAATTAAGTTCATCTCCAGTATTTGACACACTCACATCATGACTTCAAAAAGCAAAGCAAAATGAAACAAAACACTTTTGTCCCGCTTCTCTTGCCCTTACCGATGTACAGTATAAAAGTAAAGAGTTTGCATACAATAAGGTATGTATTCTACATATATTTTTTTATCTCAGGTCACGTAGAGGTAAGAAACATCCTGTCACAACAATCTGTTCTCTGTGTGATATCATTCAATGGACTGGATTATCACTGAGGTCATGCGTTTCTAAAATCTTGTTTTTGTTTTCACAGAATATATGCTGCCAAAACTTTTAAAATAATCTGTAATATTAACAAATATTAAGAAATTATAAAAGAAAATAATGCAACTTTTTTTGCACTGTAGTTGTTTTAGAACTGATAAATTTATATGTTATCATAATTACCTTTTTTAGTTCTATAATAGCAAAGTAGCTCCTAAAACTACTTACAGATATGCTGATGACCAATTTATTAAAAATCAAGACACGTAAAACAGTGGAAAATAAAGACGACAATTATAATGTGACGTCAGGAACAGTACTTGATCAACCTCCTGCTCTGGGAATTCTCAGAATCTTGTCAGATGATGCAGTTGTTGGTTAGCAATATCTTTTCCAGTTACCTCTTTAGCTTTCTAGCTCTGTAGGATCCAAATTTGTCACTGACTTAGGATCTCACAAAATTGACTCACTGAGTGTATTCTATAGCTATCCTTTTCCTGGCATCTAAAATTCAGGAAGGGAATGCATTCTTTATAGTGCTTAGAATAAGTATCTCAAATCTCTAATGTTTTGGACAAGTTCTTTCCAGAATTTCTTTTGAGTATTGTAGACCTTGGTCTTCTGGACTTATTTTTCCAGAAGACATGTAAAATATCTGAGAAAATAGGTGTATTCCAACCTAGAAAAGCTTTTAATAGTGTCAAACCCCCCTGATAATCCGTTTTACTTAGCTGACAAAGATCATTTGGATCACATAGATGTATAAAAAAAGCACATGTTTTGTGTTGTCCTTTAATCTTGGTCTGAAAAAGATCCTGGTGCAAACCCCATCATTCTGAAAAGATGTTTCCCAAATAAAGTAATTCATATTTCTTGGAATATCTGGCTTTTTCTTGCTCATTCTTTTGTTGGGGAGCAATTACAAAACTGTTCCACATGATTTCTTAATCTAAGAGGTCTATACCTGTTGAATTACTTCTCAGCAAGAACTAGACAATTATATGGCATAAGTGCAAAAAAAGCTAGCAAGTAAGATCAATCTGAGTGTTCTTCTAAGATGAAAATAGTATTCATTTTCCCTTTTTATAATCTTCCCTAGTCACAACAGTCCCTTACTTGTTCTGATTATAGTAATTTGTATATATACTATTGATTGTGTTCAACACAATAAAGAAATTGTTTTTAGTCTTTTCTGACATAGTGTTCTGAGCTATGTTGGCTCAGAGAGTTGTGGAGTCAAGACAAAGAAAACATTAAAATTACAGAGCCACAAACAGCATCAGTAAAAGACAACCTCTCTCTGCAGAGCTATTACATTGACTCAGCCAGCAACTGAAACCCAATCCTTAGTATTAAGAAACGCGTTTAAAAGCAAGTGAATAGTGTAAAAGTAAAAGATCATACATACAAAACAGCACTGACAAACTTGATAAGGTAAAAACAGAGATCATCATTTCTTATACAATTCATAAGGCAAGATTTTGCAACATTTTAAAAGGAAAATTCCCCCATGTATAAGGAAATAATTTAGCAGTCTGACTAACAGTTTTCTGTTGCCTACCATCTGATATCCAATCACTTAAAAATTTTTGAATGAAATTAAATCTGTATAAAAAAAATAAAGAAGTCTGCTACTAATTGGTCAACTGTGATTGGTACTTTGTGAGGCGTGTACATGTCACTCTGCAGCATAACAAAAAAATGTCTACCATTTAGTCTTTACATCTTTCCTTGTCTGAATACACAGTGAATCTTTCCTTTCTATACACCACTTTAAGCATCTCTGGTAGTGATATTACTTACTGTCCATGCAGTACAATATATACTGCAATCTTCAGTCACGCTAGCTTCAGGCACAGGCAGTGCTTTAATCTGCTGTCAACTAAAGAATATCCACTTTGGCTGTGTTTATTTATTCCCAAACAATATGAAAGAGCATTGTCAAATTCATGCGAGCTGCTATTTTATTCATTCAAACACTTTTTCTTTATACCTAGAGTTTAAAATAGAGATTTTTGTTGTTTTGCAAAAGCTTCAGTGTAAACAATAATCAACGTAGCATAAAAATATAAAAGAGAAAAAATTGGCACCGCATTTAAAAGAGGTTGAGGTGTTTATTAAATTCTAAAGAACTTGTTATTTCCCAGTTTACACAAAGGCATCTCAATTATCACCCCCTATATATCCAAATTTTGTCATTTAATCATCCAAACACAATGAATATATATTTGTTCATTTTTCTTATTTCAGGACTGTGAAAAAGAGAAAGGGCGAGACATGGAAAGTAGTCAAAATTAAAGGAATAGGACAACTTAAAACTAGATGTTACTTCTACAAAACACAAAACTTCTAAAAATGTAAGTGAAAGTGTAAATGCAGATTATATATTATCTTCAAGTCACTATTCCTGACACATTTTTTAGCACGTCACCCAGAAAAGATGCTGATATAAAGGCATTTGATGACTTTGTCACATTCTTTCATGCCTTGTATCAGTCAACTGGATACTTTGAAGTCGCAGCAAAACTAAAACACTGAGATAAGCAGAGGCAAGGAATGCAGAAAGCAAAAATATTGAATAATTCTGCAATATTGTGGGAGTTTTGTACTGATTGTACTGATTTTCTCTTCAAAACTTGAAAACTAAGAAGAAACTTTGCTTTAAAATTACTACCAGTGGAATGCAGATGTTATCTGTCCCTTTAATACATGGATAAAACTGACAACACTTTCCATAGACAGATTGTGCCAGTTTCAATTAATGTTTATGAGAAATAAAATGGCGTTTTATTTTGGTTAGGTGTTAAGCAACATATAAGTAAATAATAACTCCAGGCCCTGGTCCTGAAACACAGAATATGGAACAAAGTCTTCTTACTGTCAGAAATTTCTGATTTTATTAGTTAAGGCTACTGTTAACTCAACTTCAAGATAAAAGCATGTTCCTCAGATCCATGTAAAGAAATCAGCAAAGGTTGATCTTTCCTTGGAAGGTTTTGGTAGAGGCTAGAAAAGAAGATTGTAGTTATTGCCAGTAACCTCTGTTTGGACACTGGTTAGACCATAATGACATTGAAAAATAGGGAAGACTGCCATACCTCAGTAGAATAAAATGTAAATCAATAAAAATAAACTTAGAGAAATACATTTTCTGCTGCTTCAATCCTGACGAAGATTAAATAAATCTTCCAAACAAAGTCTGTGAATGCAAAATACGCATCTCCATCCTGAGTATTTATTCAATATTCCATAAACTAAAGTTCTATGCATAGTGCAGTAAATATACTTTTGGGCTTTTTTAAAATGCTGTGAATTACTTGTTCAATATGACGAGTATTTGGTGTTCTACCTATTCTTTAAGGAAAATAAAGCAGACTCCCAAGACATAGGAGAATAAGAGGACTGAAAATCCCACTTTGTTTTCCTGTCAACAAGTCAAACAGATCATGTTGTCAAAATATAAGTTATAAGGTATTCTGATACTCAAAAATTTCTCCAGTGTTCATATGTTGAAAGTAAATATATTCTTACAACAAATGCTTTTAAGTAAAAAATTTTAAGAAATTAATTTGCAGTTCTTGCTTCAAGAGAAAAAGTAACATGAAATAAAACATAAAGAATTGATAAGCACTCCTTAAAATTTCTTATTAAAAAATTGCATTTTATTTATTTGAAGTATGTTATAAACATTTTTTTTTTTAAATCTCTGTCTATAATTGACACAGTAGATTGCCAGATTTCTTCTAAAAATACGGGACAGAGAACGAAATTGCAACTGTATCTTGAATGTGTTCCCAACACGTACAATTATATATGTTGTTCAGTGGTATAAATTCCACTTTCATGTTCAACCCTAAAACTTCTGGTCTGAGACTTTTTGTTTATTGTCTTTTGAAAGAAAAAATGATGTAAAGTTGTTTTCTGTTCTTAAGCATTAAAAAATGCAAACCAAATGTTTATATTCTGATAATTTTTAGAACAGTGAAAAGCTTTCTGTTTTAATATTGAATATTGGGGCAAATTAAGACTTCACTGAAAAAAAAACTCAAAACAAAAAACAAACAACAAACACTAACACAGTCTTCAAGCGAAAATACCTTTCTATTTCTCTGAGTTATGAATATTTAAAAATCACATATGGCAGGATTTTTCCTAAGCCCTTACCATTGGCTTAGCTGTTTCAGTGGAATTAACAGTAAGATGGTAAATTCAATGCAAGCAAATTTAAAGCCAAGATTTTTAGTTTCATTCTCAGACTTTTTCAGGAGATATAGGTAGATTTTAAAATGCTGTTGCAAAATAGTGGATTCTCATTTGGAACGAGTTGGATTCAATTCCATCAGAGATGGTAGCATAACATCTCTCTTTCTGTCAGTTTAAACCAGCAGAAGCAATTTAATGATCTTGTGTAATGAGACAACTATAACAGCCATAAGTGAAAACACAAGGTCATGAATTTAGGTAGAAGCTGAAATACACAATACAAAACGCTCTTGTAAGAAGTAAGGAGCAATTGCTGAGAGGAAGTCACCAGCTATACTAGGAAGAGATGACAATCTTGTACAGAATGTACCAAACTAGAAAGAGTAGGTGATACACCAGATGTATGCACTGTCTTGCTGGGAAATGGACAACCACATTAAATTCAACAAGTAACACACCCTGCAGCTGAGAAGGAATAACCCCCTGCATCAGTAGATGTCAGTGGCCCATCAGCTGGTGTGAAGCTTGGCAGAGAGAGATCCTTTGTCTTGGTGAACAATAAGCTGACCATGAGTCAGCAATGTGCCCTTGCAGCAAAGAGGGTCAGCACCATCCTGACGCATCAGGAAGGCCACTGCAGGTACATCAAAGGAGGCAGTACTAGCTCAAATGAGGCTCGTCTGGGTAGTGTGCTCAGTGCTGAGCACAAGAGAGACATAGACACATCTGCGGGTCAAACTAAAGGGAAAGAAGAAAAGGCATAGGCAATAGAAGCAGAGACGAGTATACTGAGAAGAGTACAGGGACGCAGCCTGGTTGTGTGGGTACGGGGGAGGAAGGCCAAGGCAAAGCTGGAGCTGAACTTGGCAAGGGATGCAAAGCATAACAGCAATGGCTTCTACACTTGCGTCAGACAGAAAAGGAAGGTTAAAGAAAGTGGACGCGCCTTATGAGCAAGGCAGGTAGACGGGTAATAACGGACGAGGAGGAGGCTGCAGTACCCAATAAACTTTTTGCTTCATTCTTGAATGGCAACCTCTCTTACGAGCTGGTGGGGCAAAGGTCCTCCCACTATAGGTCATAGTCAGCTGAGGAACCTGAACATAATAAGTTTGTAAGACCTTATGAGATGCATTCCAGAATTCTAAAGGAATTGGCTGATGTAGTTGCCAAGCCACTTTCCAAGATATTCAAAAAGTCATGGTAGTTAGGGGAAATATTTAATTACTGGAAAAAAAGGAAAAATTTTACCCATCTTTACAAAGCATGGAAAGGAGAACCATGGGAACTACAGACCTGCCAGCCTTCTCCCTGTGTCTGGCCAGAGTATAGAACTGATCCTCACAGAAGCTATGCTAAAGCACATAGAGGACAGGGAGGTGATTTAAGAACTATGGATGTAATTTATCTGGACTTCTGTTATGCCTTCAACATGGTCTCCCACAACATCCTTCCCTTCAAATTGAATATAGATGGATTCGATGGCTGAACTGCTCAGTGGATGAGAAATTGGTAGGACAGTCACATCAAGAGGGTAGTGATCAATGGCTTAGAGTTCCAGATGGACATCAGTGACAAGGGGTATCCCTTCATGGTCTGTATTGTGACCAGAACTGTTTAATGTCTTTTGACACACCTGAAGAGCAGGACACTCTCCGGGGGGGGTCCAGCAAGCTCAAGAAGTGGGTCCATGACAAGGTCACGAGGGTCAACTGAGTTTCAAGTCCTGCAGCTGGGTTGGGGCAATTCCAAGTACAAATTCATATGAGTAGCCCCGCCAGGAGGGACTTGGGAGTGCTGGCAGACGAGAGGCTGGACATGACCCAGCAATGTGCATGTGCAGCCCAGAAAGCCAATTGTGTCCTTTTGTCCACCAGAAAAAGCATGGCCAGCAGGTCGAGGGAGGTGATTTTTCCACTTTCCTCTACTATCACAAGATGCCACCTGGAGTGCTGTGTCTGGCACCTCCAATACAAGAAGGACATGACCCTGTTGGAGCAAGTCCAGAGGAGGACCACGAGATAATCTGAGGGCTGGAGAATGTCCTGCATGACGACAGCCTAAATGAGCTGTGGTTGTTCAGCCTGGAGAAGAGACAGCTCCAAAGTGACCTTGTAGCAGCCTCACAAAACCTAAGGAAGGCCTATAAGAAAGTTGCAGAGGGACTTTTAACAAGGTCCTGTAGTGATAGGATAAGGGGCAATGGCTTCAGATTGTAGGAGATTTGTTTTAAATGTAATATAAGAAAGAAGCATTTGACAAAGGGTGGTAAAGCACTGGCACAGGTTGCCCAGAGAGGTGGTATATGCCCCATCCCCAGTGTCGTGGTTTAAAACCAGCTGGAATTCAAACTTAAAGCAGCCACTTCCCTTCTCCCCACCTCCTCCTGTGAGAAGGGGACAAAAAGGCAGGAATTATGGGTTGAAATTATGCATTACTGGAAAAAGAGTAATGAAAGAAGGAAAACAAACAGTAACAGCTACAACGCTAATAACAAAAGTATACAAAAGAGGGGGTGATTTATCTATCAAAAAGTACTTGCCACCCCAACCTAGCTTCATGTGGCCATCAAGACACAGGAGATGATGGCAGGGGTTACCTCATCCCGATGGTCACATGGCCCTTTCCTGAGACAAAGGAGGAAATGGTGGATGTTGCTGCAGTCTGGCAGTGGAATGCAATGTCCCAAGACAAAGGAGAAAATAGCAAGTGTTGCTGCAACCAGTATCTTTTTCCTTGAAACCTGAGACAGTGAAAAACAATGACCCCACCAGCTCTGCTTTCCCCTTTGCTCTCCTGGAATAAAAAGAGGAACAAAAATGACACTGCTTCTGCTGTGCATTTGTCTTTTCTTCCACTCAAAGGCACAGGCCCAGTGATGATGTGGGTGGTATAGAACAGGAACCTAGATGTGCCCACATGGATTTAGGCTCTGCCCCCTCTCAGCAACTGTGAGAAAGCTAGAATACCTACAAATGTTCAAGGTCAGTTTGCTTGGAGCTTTGAGCAACCTAATCTATTTGAAGATGTCCCCGCTCTTTGGTGGAGGGTTGGACGACATGACCTTTAAAAGGTCCCTTCTACCCCACTCTATTCTACAATTCTTTTATTCTTCTCTTACAGGAGAGAGTCCCCTGGGGAACGGTGGAGATGATAAAGTGATTGGAGCGTCTGTCACACGGGGAGAGGCTGAGAGAGCTGTGAGCGTACATCCTGGAGAAAAAAAGGCTCATGAGGATGTTCTTCAGGTATATACATACTTAGGGGACTAAATTAAGAAGAAGGAACCAAACTTCTCAGTGGTGTTCAGAGACAAGAGGCAGGTCACACAAACTGAGATATGTGAAAATAATTCTGAACAGAACAGAAAAGGGATTTTATTGTGAGGGTTACCAAACAATGTAATGAGTTTCCTCAAGAAGCTGTGATATCCCTGTCCTTGGAGACACTGAAATCTGCCTGGATGTGTCTTCATAGAAAACATGAGGACTTCTTCATGTCAGTATCAGTCACTCTGTGATTCTGTGATAGGTTGATCAGGAAAAACACCACCAAAAAAGGGGATCCCAAAATAGGGACCAGTAGCAGAGGGAGTGAAGAATTACCAGGAACAGAATCATGGCTTCATGAATCTGACTAAAATTATTTATAAGCTTCTTTTCTTATAATAACACCTCTTACTTGGTATTTCGTGTGTTGGTGGAGCAGGAAGTCTTTATTCACACTTAATTATTGCCCACTTTACCTAGAGACATAGGTATTCCACCTCATTGTTTTATTGGAAACAAAAATCTCACAAACCTGAAGTAATTCCTCAGATCAAGAGGTGATAAGAATATTGAGTTTGTGTCAGAAAATGTCAAAATATTAAACAAAATGGAGAGTTTTGACTGATCAAAACATGTTTCATATACTTTATTTTGCCTAGCTGACATTCGGACTATTGCAGCCATGTTTGCTGTGTCAGACTTATAATAACCTTCCTTAGAAACATGTGAAATTATACCTTTCCATTTTCCCCTGTCTATTTCAATATTGTCATGTTTTGCTTTTTCATTTCTTAAATTGTATGGGCACCTGAGAAGCAGAAGAGAAGGGGAGGAAAGCAAAATGAAGGACATTATGAGCAGATGGCCTGTAAGCATTTGTTATATCAGCATAGAATTCCACACTGTGCTGTTAGGTTGGTGAATTGTTTTCATTAGAATTATGGAGAATTTAAAATCTGCATTTAAGATAAGCTGTAGTTGTAATTTCTCTATACAATGTTTACCAAAAGCTTACTTTTACCTAATTTCTGAGAAACATTTGACAATCATAGTATTGGAACAGAGTGCTGTTTTGTTTACCTTTAGCAAATACTATACTGACATGTAGCTTCAATGGCTTCATAATAAGCAGTAATTTGTTGCAAATATTATGATGACATCTATCAGCTTACATTTATTTCTGAACAAAACAGCATGGAAATGACCTCCTTCATAATACTTCATGAATTTTTAAAATATAGGTTATAGCTTCATTTACACTAGACAATGCTTCAGTCAATTCACCCTATAAGGAGGTGAGCAAACTATTCCTATCCCATATTCAACAAACAGTACATCGGTTTGTTAAGAAATGTCCCAGTACAACAGCATAATCCCTTGACTTGTTATGGAACTTCTTTTTTTTCGGATGTTCTTTTATGTAAGCTTTTTAACTTCACACTTTACATACCAAACACTAATTTGGGAGACTTTGGATAGTATTTAAAACAGTACAGAGTTTATGCAAGTTTTTTTTCATGACCACCAGTCACTGATGCCATTTTCATGACCATTTTTATTTTTTAAGGTGTTTTTTTTTGGTTTGGTTTGGTTTGGTTTTAGTTTTCATGACATAAAATATTAGCTACAGTTGATGAAGGCAGAGATTCTAAATATAATTTATTTAAAATGCAGAAATGTAGGAAATATTTTAAAATTTTATTATGCTTTTTTGGGAAAAAGTGCCATGAAAAAATACTGTTCAAGTTTTGATGCGAAAAGGAATTCTTGATAGGTTCCTTTTCCTCTGTCCTCTAATCCTTTTCACCTCCCCTAGGGAGACAAATCTATTGGTTTTCTATAAATGTGGGTAAAAAATATCCAGTGGCTCTAAACTGCTAGGATTTTCCCCTTTATAGATATGGTATATTAAGTCCATGAAATGCTTTTCCTATGAGCAGTCTGAATTTTTAAATTCCTATATAAATCCACAGACAGTGATACAGCCTTCAGTATAAATTATAATGAATATGGACTCCCTTTGTGATGCAAAATAATCACCATCACAGGCCTGCTAAAAGAAGATGTCAGCAGCTTCAAATCACAAGAGGTTTGTCCTTTGGTGTAAAGTAAGAGCAATGCTATGCCAAAGCTTTGAAAAGAAATTCTGCATAAGGAAAGGGAAATGCTTGAAAACGTTACTAAACTGTTGTGCAAAACCACCAGGGTAAATAACTTCTGCCACAAATAATTTTCAGCAGATATCTCTCACGGCTTTTCTTCTCTCTCACAGACTGCTGATCAGTAAGGAAAGACACCTGAACACAAGGTGGTTTAGGTTTGTGTTTGACACCACGCATCTTTTATTCAACCAAATAAGTAATGAAATACCCTGAAGAAAACTTTTCAATATCACATTTCAATATAGGGAGACAACAGTGATGCCATTGTTGTTTTCATTTCATTAAGCTACTTTGAGAGAGAAAGACAGAGACAGAGCAAGAGAGAGAGAGAAAGCAAACATCACAGTCTTTTAGCTTCCAGCAGCAAAATACAACTGTCAGTGTGTGTTTCCCCTGCAATAGAAGTAAAAGTCCCACTTATTCTTTATATATCAAAAATTCACAGAGTGAGTTAAACCTTTAATTGCTTTGTCAGCACTTCTCCTAATGTATCTTACATTTGATTAGTTATAGCATAGTTTGATACTGCCCAACACTTCCCCCAAAGCAAACTTCATGGAAGCAAGAAAACATAGTGAAGAGTTAATGTAATATATAAATAAGTTGCACACAGTGGGACAGACAGGGGTTTCACTCCCCTCACATATGCGTGTATCCTCTTAACTTTCATTCTTCTTGTCTGCCTAATATCCTTTAATCCTTTAAGGCCTCATAACCCCACCAAATACCAACATTTTCAAGTTCATTTGTTTTATGGTATTTCAAAAAGCTCCTTGACATGATTTGGTTTGATTAATGGCTGGCAGTGTGCTGAAAGTATGTTGCAAAGGGGCACCCAACGGTAATCACAGGAATTAAGAGTCTATATGATTCTATTTCAGTTGAGCTGTCAATATAGAAATCAATGAGTGGAGTGTTTAATTATAACTTGGGGAATTCATTTTATGCTGTACGGTGATTTTGACTTCTTAGTTTAGATAGGATTTTTCAGACCAAGTGCCTTGCAAAGTGGACATAATTGTCGCTAGCTGGAAAGTTTATCTGTGGTTTCATTGTTTTTTAAATTAGATTTTAATTTTGGTAATAGGAAAATAAGCTTATAATGCTACTTAATAACTTATGAAGATTGTGAGATACCTAAAATTTTAAACTTGTAGCATAATACACAACTTTGTCTGCCTCATTCTTGTCAGGAAACTACATATTGAAATATAAATGCATTTTACTATATTTCAAAATGAGTAATCTTACTATTTCATTATGAATTCACATGATTAGAAAACATCTTGGTGTCATTGACCTTGCAACAATCAGGAAGGAGTGCCTGAGAAAGTATGTCATGGAATAAACCCCCTAACATTTAAAATATGAACAAAACTAGACAAACTGCATCTCCAAAAGGAGTTCTTCATTTATTTCTGAATCCTGTATCATGAGTCAGACGTAGATGCAATTACAGACAGTGTGACATGTTGCAAACAACCCTTCTGTAATACAGAATCATGGAAATATATACTTTAGAAATTCTTTCTGGTGGTCATCTGGTCCCATCTTCAAAGAAAGTAAAACTAGATCAAGTTACTTAGAGCTTTTTCCCATTGATTTATGTATACTATCAAGGGTGGAGGTTGCACAGACTTTCTGTTAACCTGTTAAAATCTCTGACTACCTATAATGTGCAAAAAAATTCTTTTGCTACCTAGATGAAACCTCCCTTTTGTATGTCCTCTCTCCTTGTTTCACTGTACAGCTCTGTCTTCACAGAATCATAGAATGGTTTGGGTTGGAAAGGACCTCAAAATCCTCTAGTTCCACTCCCCTTGCCTTCAACTTTTCACTTGACCAGGTTGCTCAGAGCCACATCCAACCTGGTCTTGAACACTTCCAGCGATGGAGAATCCACAACTTCTCTAGGCAGCCTGTTCCAGTGTCTCACCACCCTCACAGTGAAGAATTTCTTCCTAATATTCAACCCAAACCTCCTCTCTTTCAGTTTAAAACCATTCCCCCTTGTGCTGTCTTTACATGTTCTTGTAAAAGGTTTCTCTGCATCTTTCTTGTACGCTCCCTTCAAATACTGGAAAGCCACAATTAGGTCACCCTGAAGTCTTCTCTTTCCAGGCTGAACAATCCCACTTCTCCCAGCCTTTCTCTGTAGTACAGGTGCTCCCTCTAAATCAACTTGCTGGCCCTTCTCTGGACTTGATCCAAAAGGTTGATACCCTTTCCTGTGCTGGGGAACCCAGAGCTGGACTCAGTACCCCACATGGGATCTTCCCAGAGAGGAGCAGAGTGGCAGAATCACCTCCCGTGACCTGCTGATCATGCTGCTTTTGATGCGGCCAAGGATGTGGTTTGCTTTCTGGGCTGCAAGTGCACATTGCTGGCTCATGTCCAGCCTTTCATCCACCAGCACCCTCCTGTCCTTCTCATGAGGACTGTCCCCAGTCTTTATCCAGACTGTGGGTTGTCCCAACCCAGGTGCAGGACATTGCACTTGACCCTGCTAAACCTCACGAGATTCTCACGGATACACTTCTTAAGCTTGTCCAGGTCCCTCTTCATGGCATCCTGTAGTTGAGGTGTGTCAACTCCACCACTCAACTTGGTCTCATCTGCAAACTTGCTGAGGATGCACTCGATCCCTTTGTCTATCTCATTAACAAAGATGTTGAAGAGCACTGGTCCCAATATAGATCTCTGAGGGACACCGTCTGTCGCTGAGGTCCATCTAGAACTCTAAACCATTGACCACTACGCTCTGGATGCAACTGTGCAACCAATTCCTTATCCACTGAACAGTCCAGCCATAAAATCCATCTCTGTTCAATTTAAAGGGATGCATGGTGTGGGGGACCATGTCAAAGGTTTAACAGAAGTCCAGATAAATTACTGATTCATAGCTCTTAAATCACCTCCCTGTCCTCTGTGTGCTTTAGCATAGCTTCTGCGAGGATCTGTTCTATACTCTTGCCAGACACAGAGGGGAGGCTTGCAGGTCTGTAGTTCCCATGGTTCTCCTTTCTACTCTTTTCAAAGATGGGTACAATGTTTCCCCTCTTCTAGTCACCTGGAATTTCCCTCAACTGCCATGACTTTCCAAATAACAGGGAGAGTGGCTTGGCAACTATGTCAGTCAATTCCCTCAGACTCAGGAATGCATCT
>VZRE01012464.1:18233-57615 GCA_013396775.1 Cephalopterus ornatus
AAACAGATAATTAAATACTAATGAAATAATACTGATCCCAGACCACCTCTGTGACAGAGTCCTTTTGTAACTGGCCTCCAGCTGGACTGTGCCACTGTTCATAGACCTTTGATCCTCATAGTCTTGCCAATTCTCAACCCACATTACGCTCTATCTACTCTAATGATATCTCAGCACTTTACTTAAAAGTTACTATGTGATAATACATTGAATATATTAAATACACTAGGATGCTCCATTTGTTAAGCCTCTCATTTCTTGAAAGCTTAAAATAATTTAAGCTAAAAAAAAAATAACTGGGATATAGATATAATTTTTATTAAATATGTGCAAAAATATGAACTTCTAAGCATCTTTATAATGAGTCCAATGAAGGACTTTCCATATCAATGGCAGAGGAGCTATAGAAGTTTATGGTTTGTTCTGTGGTTTATTTCTTTTCTCATCCTTCATATACTGTGAAACTATTACTGTTTCTCTGAACTTGTCATAGTTGTGTCTCATGATTGACTTGGCTATTTCAGAAAGATATTTTCTGAAAGATGGGCACCAAAAAGGTAAACTTTATATTAAAATAGCATTACAATACTGACAATGACTAAGGATGTTTCGCTTTGTGACCTTAACCTTCCATTGGCCTTTCTGTCTATAAGAGTTAGACTAAAACTTCCTTCATCACAGAGTAATGAGAAAGTAGATGCAAATACTTGTATGAATATGTAGATATTAATACAAAATCTATTAATTTCAAAACTCAATTGGCAAAAAAAAGGTTTCTCTTAGAAATTGTGATTATCTTTGTATTCTTCAGCAGAATTATTGTTGTTCACAGATTATATTCATATATATCATAACTCCATACAATTTTTTTAGAAGATAATAAACATCTAAACAATTGAATTCATTAAAACAGCAACCAAAACTGCTGCCTGACCCTTGCAGTAATACCCTCTTCCATGAAAATAACCTGTGAAATAAAGGGAGACAAAACATGAGAAAATTTTATGGCAAATTTCACTGGAAAATAATTGTTTTCTACACAGATAGAATTGTTCAATAATCTGTTATTGAATTTCAAAGTAAATCTAACATATTCACCAAGCTAGTTCTGAATGACAGAACCAAAATGCGCTGTAAGTGGACAACATTAACGCAATTTAACACTAAACCAATGTTCCTGGAAGATGTGAAAATAATTACATGTTCTGCCCGAGCTACTAAGTGGAGAAACACTCTGTCTAAGGTTTCTCTAACGTATGTCAATTTTCAGTTTCCATGTTTTACATTTTCAGTGCGCAGCCTGTTTAAGAATGAAGTTACTTGAAAACAACGTCTGTTAACAACAAAGGATGCTGAAAATGTGGTCCTAAGCATATCCAAATTCTCCTGTGGAAAAAATTACTGGTAGAAAACACCATTCATTGCCTCAGAAGTCACAACAAGGAACTAAAGAAGGAAATATCTTAATGAGTCTCTATCTTTCTAATTGTAGGCTTTGCATAGGCATTGTACCATTTGCATAGACATTTGCTCTGTTACACAAAGTTTAATGCTTATTATGACGCATGCACTTCTGTCATGGAAATTAAGTCTATTTCTATGAGAGACTGCTTCATCCATTCTGTACAGATAGGGTTTTTTAACAAAGGAAAGGATTTTAATGCCTAAAAAAAGAATACTGTATTTAATTTGTAGAATACCTGAAAGTTACATTTGAGAGATGTTAAGCTTAAGATACAGAGAGGTCAGTTGTTACAGTTCTGGGAAAACAGTTCTTAAAAATTTTTGCGTATTACAAATCAAGGTGGTCAATTACCAAAGTATGTCCTTCTGTCTGTTTTCAGTGAAGGCAAAGTTTTCATATATGTCTAGCCAACAAGAACATATTATATTGCATACGGCTGGGGCAAGTAGTTTTCTAACTTCAGTTTAAGCATTACTCACATTTTTGTATTGCACACTATTTGTATCCTTTGCTCCTAAAAATTACTTGGTTTTCATTCTTTTCTCTTTTATTAGAGTTGTAACAAAATGCATGGTAAATTAACAATATTCCTTCTGTATGTGCAGTGTCAGTTTTTTAACTTGCTAGTCACCCATACCTAATTTCTCTTATTGACATTTCATTGGAGATTGTCAGTTACAGCATGACTGTACACATTAAAGGGATGAGTGATGTTACTGCATTCTGTCTCTGAATCATACAACAGAAAGTGACTTTACACTGAATAGTACAAGATGCTCAGTCTATCTTGATCCAGGGCAGGTCTCTGAAGAAGCTAGGTAATTTTAGTTCGATGGCTAGTGTGTGGGTCCATGCCAGAATGATTGCATATCCTCATTTTTCCTTCTGTTTTAAAATTTTGTTAAAGTAAAAAAGTAAAAGTAAACTTTTGTTCTTCAACATGCTAAATGCTTTTCTTCTATAATTAATATTACTTCTGAGTGTTAATTAATCTGAGAAATAGTCTTGCAGTACAGTTAGTTTATTGTGGTGTGTAAATAACTATGACATGTAGAAAGGAAGAACCTGAATCAGAGTAAACATTCCTCACCTATTTCATCAGACTGAATGTAAAATGAGCACATTTAACCTCATCTCTAGTAAACAGGAAATAACTTGTTTCAACAAGCAGTGTTCTGCCTGTCTCTTCATTGTTCTACTCCAATACTTAAGAGCAAAAATTCCATTCTTTATACCATCCTCCTGGATTCAGCGTTATTTACATGTGTCATCGTTTAACCCTAGGCAGCAGGCAAGACACATGCAGCTGCTCACTCTTCCACCGGTAGGATGGGGTAGAGAATTGGAAGGGTAAAATCCAGAGAATTTGTGGGTTCAGATAGACAGTTTAATAAAGCAAAATCATGCACACAAGCAAAGCAAAACAAAATTAATTCACTGCTTCCCATGGGCAGTCAGGTGTTCAGCCATCTCCAGGAGAGCAGGGACCCATCACATTTCACAGTTACTTGGGAAGACAAATGTCATCACTCCAAAAATGCTCCCCCTTCCTCCTTTTTCCTCCCACTTTATAACTGAGCATGATGTCATATGGTATGGAATATCCTTTTGGTCACCTGTCCTGATTGTGTCTCCTCACAATTTCTCATGCACGCCATCTCGCCTCATAGTACAAGAAGTAGAAAAGGCTTTGACTCTGTGTGAGCACTGCTTAAAGATGACAAAAACATCTCGGTTATCATTACTGTGTTCAGCACAAATAGAAAACATACACCCATACTAGCCACTGTGAAGAAAATTAACTCTAATCCAGCCCAAACCAGCACAACATGGAAGCAAAAAAATGAGGTAACTGTGACTATAAAGTCACAATTGTAATCATATGGGTGACCAGTTTGTGTATTTCTCTCAGTGCATATTTGCAGAATTTTAAACATGACTTTTAAAGCTGTAAAATTGCTTACAGAAGTCTGTCAGACATTCCCTCCCCCCATACCCCTTTGTTTCCACTATCCCTAACTCATTATTTGTCTTTAATTAACATTGGTGTCAAAACCCAAGAGGCTTCTGGCAGCATATCTCTAAAGAAATGAAAAGAGATAAAGAGAGGATATCTTAATTGTGAAAAGTTTCTTGGCCAGCAGTATATAGTCTGTATAATATAGCATTAGACCTCTGGACTTCATGAAAAAATTGAACAGAATAACTACTGTAGAATATTTTGACTTTTAATAGCTAGTCCAATCAATGTATACATTTTAACTCCTTGTTCAGGTAGGTTTAAAGCTGTCTCTTATTATCTTACATTGCAAGGTTATTTCTGTAAATTGATTAAATGTATTGAAGGCTTTTATGAATAACCAATACTTTTTTTTTTCTTTTTTTGGTCTCTAAATGCAGCAGTAGTTTTTTTCATAAAACAGTAACAGCTGAAAAATACAGAAATGCAAATTAATACAGAATTATATAGGTTTATGAAGGACCTTCACTTTTTGATACTATTATTTGTCTTATGATGATTCTCAGTTTGAGAATGGCAGGTCCATTCACCTCTTTCAGCCAGTTTCCATTTTTTTCTGAATTTACGGATTGTCTTCCTAGGTAGCTGGACCTCTCTAGGCCACATGAGCTTTTTGACTTTGATGAGTATCTTCTTTAATTTGGATGTCCAGTACAAATTCTTGTTGGCCTCATGGTACTTTTCTCTGCACTATTCCACCTGGCCTGGGATTTGCCTTCTGAGCTGCAAGTGGAATAGCTTTTTCTCACTCAGTCTGTCAGACTGCTCATCACCCTATAGCCTTGTGGGAACTAATGACACTTTTAAAGTAAGCACCACTGTATAATGTCTATATTAGAGGAAAAAGAGACAATAAATATAGACATAGCACTCTCTACTTGCTAGGTGTATCATACGGTTGGTATACAGTTTTCAGGCTGAAAGCTTCCCTGCTGCCCTTGTGTGTCCACTACTTCAGAGTCATGCTATCTATTTTTTCATGAAGTTTGGCACACCATAGAACGGAGTCTTGCTCCTGTTTGCAAGTCCTAATTACTTCTATCATTTCTCAGAGACTGAGAGATAGCGCACTTATTGTTCAACAACAGTAATAATGTACATGTACTATATTAAAAAATATTTTCTTAAATTTATAGCCATATAGTACAACACATTTACTTCATGGGGAGGCTTATTTCTGTCAGCTAGTGCAGTAATTAAGTCCACTGGCCACAAGTAAGCAGTTTATTTTCACATATCCACTAAACAAGTATAATAATAATTGCATGTACTGTGCAATTTAGGAAGCCTCTTTTATTTCCCTTGTGTACCTTTCAACATTACATTTGTTTGAAATGGTTTACTGTGCATTAGTTAAAGGCAGTAAAAATTCTTCAGTTATTTAAAAAAAAAATCATCTGTCAGCTATACATTTGTTTGAGAATTTTCAAAGTAAAAAATTTTACTAATTGACACAGAGGAAACAGAGATGTTGACAGTTGTTCACCTACTAGTACACAATGATTTTTATTTCCTTTGTTTTGTCCATGTCAGTGTGGAAATAACCGACAATATTAACCAATCCTGATACTTTAATCACAATTGAAATGAATTTTAGTAACCAGCCACCCAAACCCCTTCTACGACTATGGCATTAAAAGACTAGAATGCATGGGTAAACAAAAACAAAAACAAACAAAAAACACAAAACAAGCAAACAAAAAAAAGACCAAACCAAAACCCCCCCAATCATCCAGGTAGTTAGGGATTTGGCAGGTAAAAGACCCATGTCTTTACTAGACTGTGCAGTACCGAATTCAAAAAACTGACCAGAAAATGCTCCTGAGCAGAGAGTTTTGCAAATGTTACTATCTATGAATGAATAGAGTACTAGAACAGGCAGTTCTGCTAGTTATACAAGAATTCTTAAATACCTCATCAGGATTACAAAGAAACTTTCAGAGAATATGCATAGCTTGTACATGGGGTCTAAAATTATGGCAATGCTGAAAATTGGGGTCCTGATATTAGTCTATTAAAATATAATATATCATAAAATATCTGTATTCATGATCACTTGACCATGAGGAAAAGACTGCACTGTAATCTAAGCAATAAATAGGTCCAAATAGAGACATAAATTTGGCTAAAAAGATACGAATCTGTAACGCTGATGATAACCTGAGCAATAGTTTCCACAACAGAAAATAACTAAGGCTTCTCAGGTGTTTTTACCTGGGAGAGTGGACTGGTCTCAATCAAGATATCTTCATGATTAAATAAATAGTCTCATTTCATATGTGAATTTAGTAGTATTACTGTACACTTGAGGGTTGTGACACTTAATGTTTTATTTTGCTGTTCACTATCTGATTTTTCCATTATTGTAGCTGGGTTTCACCTTTTGCAAGTAATAGTATACAATGCACCCAATTACTGACAAAGCTAATAAATTAAAAAGAAACATATACCTGTGGGTAATTAAATTAGACTTGACAAAAGTTGTAGAGATTAATGCATGTAATCAAACTATGTGCCTTAATCACTTCTACTGTCAGCTGTAATTTATGGCAGAGCCTCTTTACAACAATTCACTTTATCTAAAATTTAAAGGCATGCATATGTAGAAAGAAAGGATACTGCAGTTTTGGTTGGTGTCCAGTGCATTTTGACAGATTCAACAACAACAACAACAAAACTTAGCAGTGTCTTATTTACCACTATCAAGCAACACTGAAATTCTGTGGTTAAGCATTCATCTAAATGTACACAAGTTTGACAACGGTCCTGAACTAGTATGACATCTAAGAACACTGATGTACAGATATCTGGAACAAGACCTGTTGGGAGTCACTCATTCAATTCACAACAGTTTCTGTGTGCTATTTACTTACTGACTTTTCTTTCCACATTTTTTGTTCAACCTAACCTTAAAAGTATCATATACAATAGATGTATAGGTAATTCTGCCAGAAAAAAAGTAAATTGATGGGTGACAGAAATATGACAGAAAAGGAAGTTTCAACCTTCTAGAGCTAAAACATCTTAATCTGAAAAAAAATTGTCATGGAGACCCCATTTTAGACACCAATAAAGAATCTAATTAATTTACTGTATGGTTCCATCATTTTTGCAAATGGATTTATGCACAAACACTTCTTTCCTACAACTGCTTTAATAGAGATAAAATTAAACACATTTATGAGAATGAGGTAAATAATCTGCAGAATTTTGACACTGAAAGACTGGAGAGAAAAAGATGTATCTTCAAGGCTCTGCGACAAAAATATTTATCACTGCAAACAGGCGAGTGCAGAATAGAATTTATACACTGATACATTTTAAAGCTGAGACCTGGACATACAAAGGTTTCGAGGCAACTAAGATTCACATAGTGGCTGAGACATTTATTTCACAAATTGTGACAAAAACATCTACATTAAAGAAGCAGATTTAGCATACCGAATCTATTTTCATATGGATGTTTACTGGAGGGGATGTTTAAATTCAGGATAGAAATAGGATTTTAAACATACATTTTTCTCTCCTTGAAGTTCACATATCCTTTACTGAATGCACTGGTTTTCTTGATGGGTACAGCTTTTTCCCATTACCTATACGGGAAACTTATAGACATATAGAAGATCTATGAACTCTGCTTATTTGACTTAGTATTTAAGCTTTAAAGCTATTGCATCCCTGCTATACCAATAGATACAACCACCTCACTTAACCTGAACCTAGATTTGTACTAAACTTTAACTAAAACTTAATGTTTCCTATTTCAGAATTTTTGTTTAAGGCACTGTGGTGGACTGACCTTGGCTGGAAGCTCTATCATTCCCCATCCTCAGATAAACAGGAGAGAGAAAATACAACAAAAATGTTATGATAAGGACATAAGAGATCAGTTACCGCCACAGGCCAAACTGATTTGACTTGCAGAAATTAATTGAAAATATTGCAAATCAAATCAGAGTAGGGTAATGAGAAATAAAAACTAATCTTAAAACACATTTTCCCCCACCCTCCCTTCTTAAGCTCAACTTCCCTCTCAATTTCATTGTCTCTTTCCCCACACTGGTACTGGGGGATGGGGCAGGGGGGGTGGTTGCAGTCAGTTCATCACATCTTGTTCCCACTTCTTACTCCTCACATTCTTCCCCTGTTCCAGTGTGGGTCCCACCTCCAATCAATCCTCAGTAACTGTTTCATTGTGGGTGTCTTTCCAGGTGCTGCACTCCTTCAGAAACAGACTACTCCAGGGTGGGTTTCCCACAAAAATACAAATCCTGCCAGGAGCCTGCTCCAGCATGGTCTTCCTATGGGGTAACAGCCTCCTTTGGGCAAATCAGCCTGCTTAGCATGGGGTTTTCTAAAGCTTGCAGGTGAGTCTGTGCATTCCCACTGACCGCCATGGGATGCAGGGGGTCATTGTACTTCCCCATGGTCTTCTCTACAGAACATGAATCTGAGCTTCGGTGCCCGGAGCACCCTTTTCCCTCCCTCACTGACCTTGGTGTCTGCAGAGCTGTTTCTATCACATACTCTCACTACTCACTTCCAGCTGCTCCTGCACAGCAGTTTTTTCCCCCTTCTTAAATCCCAGCAGCACTACCATCATCACTGATGGCTTATTACTGGTCAGTCACAGGTTCCTCTTGAAGCCACCTGGCATTGGCTGTGTCAGATGCGGGGGAAATTTCTGACATTTTCTCACAAAAACCACCTATGCAGCCCCTTGCTACCAAAACCTCACCATGTAAACCCAATACAGTCACTGAGGAAGTCTGACAGCAGAGAGACAGTTCATGTTCAGTAAAAGGCTTAAAAATGTGTATTTCTTACTTAGTCTAAATATCAGTTCTTTGAAGAGGGTCACAGACTCAAAGTCCAAACAATCAATCACAGAGTACAGCATCATTTGACAGTCTATGTTGCAAAGAGATGCTTTCCAGAAACCTGAACAAGGCCTACTTAGTTTTGATGGAACACATGCTACTCAGTACAGCTAGTTGAGGGGAAAGCTAATTCTGAAAGGTTTATGTGCTGAAGTAAAACTAACTGTAAGCCATCTCTGAATCACATCCATTTCAACTCAGCCAAACAAAATTCTGACCTTTGGGAATTCAAACATATTGAAAACTTGACCTCTCGTCTGCTTGGGGTTTTTTGTTTGTAGGTTTGGGTTTTTTTTAATAAAAAAAGGAATTTTTTAGTATCTTCTTATCATCTTATCTTTTAAAGACATGTTGTAATTTTTTTTATTTGCTTAAAAACTTTGAAAATACTTTTTATGCTGTAAAGGTTGTTTTAACATGTTCATGAGAAATTTGGTATTCAAAAAATGTGTAGTTTAAAATAGAATATTCAAATGTTATGGATCTTTGGGATCTCAGTTAACAAGGCTTTATTCCTCTTTGTTTCTGTCAAGATTAATCTCAAAACTGTAAAAAAAAAAAAAAAAAAGAGATAAGTTTTCCTAGTACAAGCCTTTGCATTTGAATAACAATTTTTTTAACCAAAAATAAATAAGGAAACTTTTCTCTCTCTCTATTTCTTAAAATTTCATGCCCACTCATGAGATAACAATTACATTATTCTAGAACAGATTGGAGATCACATTGTTCTCTTAATGAATTTTGTGTACAAAAAGAAATGGACTGATTAATCACAGCACTGCAGATTTTATTTGGCAAACCTCACTTTGACATGAATATGCAGTTGTGCACTTTGTGCTGAGTGTGGCTGCTCTTATCACTGCTGGGACCATCTAGTATCTCAGAGCTGTCATAGCACAGAGGTTACTTGAGATAAATCACTTTACAGCAGCTGCAGGCCCTTCCAAAGTAACAGATTAGATACAGTACATGCAGGGTAATGCAGAGTGAAGCAGAATATCACTGAATATTCTGGAATCTAAATCAGTAGCATCCTCCTCCCCAGTTAAGGCTCAGACCTGGAAAAGTGTCACAGAAACTGGTGAAGATCATTCTTCATAAGGTCAATGTAGTCTGGAATAAGAATATATTGAGCCAGCATAGCAAATACATTGGCATTGTGGGCATTTTTTGCTGCTGTTTTCCTTTTCTGACAGGTTAATTTTTTATCCTGCTTTCACTGTTACACCGATACAGCTGAGGATCCTTTCCTGTGCAAAGCATTGCTCTCTAACAGGGAGAAAGTGCCACAGGAAAAACCAAAATTGAATTGTGAATAAGCCTTTGATAGCTCAAGTCCAGAATACAGTTAATTTGATGCAGTTCTTAATGATTTCATTGCTGATTTGAGATGAAGGAAAGAAAATATATTCAGATGAGATTTACAAACATTAAAGCCAAGTTTCAGCTGATGATTTAACATGGAAAAGTAGATCATGATACATATGGTTTTGTTTAGAAACAGATATTACTGCCTAAAAACAAGGCACCTACATCACTCCCTTCTTGTCAACAAAATCAAGAGAATTTGTCAGTACACCTACTTTGTTTTCTGATAAGGATGCAACATATAACTTCTCAGTTACTGCTAAGCATGATTATAAAAGGATGGGAAATCTTATCATCCGGCTTTTCAGTGACATGTACAGGACTGCTGTTCACTTTCCTCAATATCAAATTTGCTTAAAATCACCTAGCTCCTCAAAAATTTTAGATTTCTGATGTTTTTCTAAAATCAAATCACCTTGTCCAATGTATGCGTACTCAATGACCATGTACAAAAATATATCTTCTAAAACTAACCTTCTAGAACCAAAATAGCCATCAGATTAGGAATAATTGCGGCAAGAAGTACAGTTAAAAGAGAATTTTCCCTCTAAAAATGAACAGCTTGCAGAAAGATGTGGAAAAGAAGCTACCTTTAAACTACAGCAGAAGACAATGGAAGTTAGGGGGGAAACATGGTGTAAGAACCCAGAGTCCAAGCTACAAGCTCGTTAAAAGAGTTTTACTTTAAAAATATACAAGGTTCTAAAAATTTGCCCGCTGAATTTGTTAGAAGAGCACTCAGTTCTTTTAAAACCTTAAGAAAGAGTGCAAAGGAGAAACACTGCAGGCGTTTTCTCAGGAGATACTTTTACTGGTAAACTTTAGAAAATAAGAGAACAATAATTTGTGTAATAATCTAATGTCTCACAGAGTAGCACACGGTGTAATTTCTGTGCCTTTAATGATCCACTTTCTTCCTGGCCCCTTTGGTGATTATTCTCTTTTCTAAAATTTTATTCTGGATAGCAACATTTGTGTACTTCACTCTTGACCTGTGTCTTACCATTTTGATCTTTCAAGCACAAAACCAATTAGAGGACATCGCCTATTCTTCATTTGTTTGCTGAGGTTGAAATTCACCCCAAGGCTTACAGCTGAAGCAAGACTTACCTCTGAGGTCTTACACAGACTTTATTCTTGCTTGGCTTGAATCTCTATAATCTCTACTTACAGAAGTCTACTTTCTTTTCTACATAGTAATTTTTTATTTTTTTTTTTCACAGGGAAGCCCAACATGTAGTATGAACTTCCTCAGGATGCTACTTCAAATCCAAGAGACAGAACAATGTTACCTCTGTGAAGTCAGTCTCACTCAGCCTGAGGTACATGAACAATGCTGCTGGTATGCTAAGCATGTGGATCAGCTGATGCTGCAAGGTATTTTTTCATCTCTAAGAAGAAACAGGAAGACTGTTTCTCTCAGAGCATGATGTATATTTCAAGACATTTGGCTTGTCCCCCTACATTTACACTGCTACGTATCATTCCCCCAGTTGTCCCTTTTTTTTTTTTTTTTTTTATTTCTACAACATTTTCATAAATCAAAGTATCTGACTCACTTTCAGAAGGCATACTCTCTACCATCTAACTCAAGGACTTACGTAAGTCAGATATACAGAGTACTGAAGTAAGCAAATGTTTCTCGTCACAGAGGACTATAACCTCTGCAATAGATTTATAACATCTCAAAAGTCTTACTTTTCAAGGCACTTACAAACATTTCCTAACCATAAATCTGACAACTTGTTTATATTTGTAACTAATATTTATTATTATTTATTATTATATAGTTACTAAGATAACTTTAAATTCTCATCTCAATGTCTCTTCTAGCTTCAGTCCTCTCCAAAGATGTTAAACATTTATAAAGAGTCCTATTGGGATGTCATGACGGACAGCCAGTATTTATTTATTTGATGCTTTGAGAAAAGAAAGCATTTCTTTAGAATTTTAACCCACTGACATCCTCAGAATTAAGCATCATGCACAACATTATGGTTTGAATAGACAATAGTATTAACATAAATTAATAATTTTATTAAATAATAAGAGTAGTGGTGTGGTGTCTGCGAACATTTGAAAATGGCAGTGTCTCAAATGCATTTGGTAACTAAATTGTAAGCAAAAATATTTCAATTTGTTAAAAACTATTAACAAATTATTATAAATAGTGTTTCAAAATTTATTCCTACAGAAAATTTTTTGAGGGCCTTTAGGAACAGCAACAAAGAATAATTAAAGATATGGTTCAACATGGTAATTGTTAAAGCTTCAGGCCCAGAGCCTGCTCCCAAATCTAGTGATATAAATTATCTAAGCATCTGTTGCTTAGATTTTGTTTCTCCAAGAGACCTGGCTGCTACGAAAAATTTGCAATTTACTCTAACCTCTTCTAGTGTTCAGGTTGTGTCTGACTATTCATAGGCAAAAAGGTCTAGACAAAGAACAGTAATTTCTGAGGAGCTGCCCCAATCTGCTTCAACTATAAATCTCTCAAAGACCATACTGAGTTCTACTGAAAGGCATTCGAAGGACAAGACAGACATCAGGCACAGTCAACAAGGGTTCTCAAAGGGAAAATCCTATCTAACTAATTTGATATCCTTTTATAATAAGGTCACCTGCTAGTTGATGGGGGGAAGACAGTGAATGTAGTTTTTCTGGACTTAAGTAAGCTTTTCATATTGTCTGTCACAGTAGTCTTCTGAATGAGTTGTCCATCTGTGAAGAACTGGCTGCATCTGGCCAGCAACCAGCCACCAGTGGTGTTTCTCAAGTCTCAACTCCAGGGGCAGTTCTGTTCAATATTTTTATCAATGATCTCAAATGCAGGACCTGACTGCTCCACTAGCAAGTTTATTGATGGTATTTGCCTGAGAGGTGCTTAAGGGACAGGAATCTTTGCAGAGGGATCTGGGTAGATCGTAGCATTGGCTAATCATCAATGGCATGAAATTTAGCAAGAATAAATGTCAGATTCTGCACCTGGGACATAGTAACAATGAACACAAGTATAAATAGGGAGAGGAGTGGCTGGAGAACAACCCTGCAGAAACAGATCTAGGATGCTGGTTAACATTAGGCTCAACATGAGAGAGCAAGTGTGCCCAGGCAGCCATGTGGGCAAACAGCATCACCAGCTGATGAAAACAATTAATGGTATTCAGTGTTGACATGGCCTCACCTTGAGTATTGTGTGAGATTCTGGGTCCCACAATTGAGAAGGATGTTAAAGTCTTTGAATGCACCCAGAGGAGGGCAACAAAGCTGGTGAAAGTGCTGGAAGACGTGACCTGTAAGGAGTGACAAAGTCTATTCACTTGAGCTTGTCTGCTTTGGAGAAAAGGAGCCTGAGGGGTAACCTTATTGCTCTCTGCATCTTCCAAAGAAGGAAAAATAGAGAGTTGCTGATGTCTTCTTGCTGGTATCCAATGACAGTACACATGGCAGGATCATTGACCTTAGGAATCATTTATTTACCAAGAGAGTCATCAAACACTTCCTAGAGAGGTGGTCAGTGGCCCAGGCCTGTCAGAGTTCAGTAGGTGTTTGGACAATGACCTTGATAATGTGTTTTAATGGTGATCAGTCTTAAAGTGATCAGGTAGTTGGAGGTGTCTGAGAAATGTTTATAGGGGAACCAGGTATAAGCAAAGCTACAGGTGTCCAATTCTGCTTCAGGACTTTCATGGTGCCCATCCAGAAACACTGTACTAGAACACTGATAGAACAATTCTAGTATTTCTTCAAACCAGGAAGTTTACTGTATTCTCATATTCTGTCTACTGAAAACTTCTCAATAAAGGCAGGTTCAATGGATGTATTTGGTTACCTGAATGGCCAGTGCACAAATCAGAAGTCCAAACTTGCAACAGAAGTGCCTGAAATTATATATCTGGAGTGGGAAACAGGATGAGGAGAGAGGAAAGATTTGGTATGAACTTTAATGTGGTGAGATTGTTGGTGTTATTACACAAATAGTCCTTTAAAGCACCAAAGGATTGTTTCTGCTATTATAATTAGAATTTATAAGTACAAATCAAATAGTAGTGTGTATGACAATATGAACTTATAATTTCTTCAGTATATTAGAAAAGATGTTATTGAAAAGGCTGTAGACTGTTCTTTTGCTATGTGTGGGGAAGGACAAATAAGAAGTACTGTGTCGTATGGGTACTGCTATTAAATTCTGACTAGCAAAATAACAGAAAAAAAAGCAGAAAAGATGGGTGTCCTTGCACAGGTGAATAGATGAAAGCTACATCCCAACTTCCACAGGAATATGTACTTTATCAATTTTTTCTGAACTTGACAAGGCAGAGGAGGATACTATGTACAATGACATCTATTTTCTGTCTCTATGATTGTAATCTTTGCGTCTTGGGTAGAAAATACGAGTAACATTTATAACTCAAAATTACCTAGCACACATAATCATGCTAATTAATATTGTCTGTTCGGTATTAATGATTTCATCACTATGACATGTAGTATAGCTATCTAACTAATTATGCTAAATATTTCATCAAACATGTAAGACACTTCTAAAACTTAAATTTAAAAGTGAAAAATAAATAGTAAAACAAAGGAAATTAGGAGAGCCTGTTGTTTTCTTTAGTATTTTTTTTCTTTATCTGAGCTTCAAATGAGTTTTCAAGGGCAGGCTAGGCAAAATGACAGAGAAAATACACTTTCAAGCCTCTGCTACAGAATTAGTCATTACAAATTTCTGTGTTAGTTATATCTCTTGATTATTTTTATGTGGTTTGTGATTTAAGCTACCTGAACCATCAATTTACCTAAGAAACATTTGTAGCAAACCTGCTGAAGCTTTGTTGCCTGCAGTGATTTATGAGAAAAACCTGAAAAAAAATAAGTAAGAAGTAAGAATATGTGTTTCAAGCTTCTTGCTTCCTTGCTCTAATATTTTGAAGGAAGTCACAGAATATTTGCTTAACTACTGTAACTCCTAATACATTTTAATTACTCCCGTCACACTTCAGACTGAGAGCATATTTTTCAAAAATATAATTTGAAACACATTTTTTTAAATGCCTTTTTTCAGCACTTCTGTCAAAAGAACTGGAGTGACACTGCCCAAATCCCCTGCCCCTCTCTAAACACTGTGTTAATGGCAAGCATGAGAAGGGGACTCTCAAGCATCAGAGGACTCTCAGTTTGTTTCCCACCATTTCAAGAACAGTGTAGATTGAACTAAACTCTGGCATGGTTTTAGAAGGCGCAGCATCCAAAAGCAACACAGTCTTTGGGCAGAGGAAGATGAGTAACAATTAAAAACTTTCAACATTTACTTTTTTTGTTTGTTTGTTTTAAAGGATAGGCAGAGAATTGTATTAATAAAGGTGAACAGAATGGAAATCCACTGTTTATAGTATCCTTTCTCTGTGGCTTGCCTGGTTTTAGTAGCCCATGTCGTTTAGTCAAAAAAGACAATTGCTTGTGGCCCCCCCAATCCATGCAAGAGCCACTGTTCAGCAGCAGCAGGTCACTTTAAACTTATCTGAAATCAGTTTAAATTTTATAAAACCTACTTACAGTGCTGCAGAGAGAGTCGTTGTTGTTAGTAGAATAAACAGCAGTCTGTAATTGAGGCAGTGCTGAAGTGCTTGGAGAAAAATCTCCAAAATTTATAATCCATTTACTGCACACACACAATTGTCTTGTGTGTGTTTTAGAGCATCTCAATGACTATGCATCTGAAAGCCCTGAGACTCTTGACAGTCAAAGATATTTTAAAGTCTGCAAGTGTCAGAAGAACATTGTCTAGGTTCAGTTAAAACAAGAGTAGATGGTAAAATATGCATAAAGGTGCACATGCTGCTACACAAGGGATGCTTATTTCAAAATGGATGGAATATGTGAAGGCTCTTGGCTGGCAGAAGTATGCAAGGTGCTTTACAGAAATGACATGCACATGGTCTGTTGGGTAATATGGGTCAGATAACTCTCTTGGTTTATTGAGTATTCCAGTGCACTTTGGTTCTGAGGACAGATAGTGACATGTTAAGCTTGCCAGATGTAAGTCACAGCCAGGACTGTAATGAGAGCTGGGAGCAGAAGTGCATGTGAAAATGAGAGAGCATTTATCTTTTGGGAGGAAAAGAAAGTAAGGAAAAGGAAAATAGGGAAAAGCCATCTACTCACAGAAAATAACAGAAAAGGGTACACTTCTCTGCTGCACAGGAAACATAAAGAGATAGCTATGAATTACTACATGGGAATGATTTCATTATTTTCTGGACTGAGGTAGACTGATGTCTCCCTCGCACCCACAGAAACACACATAAGAGTATCACTGTCCGAGTTCACATTCATAACTCCCACCCACCCATCTACCATCTACAGCAGGGAATATATCTAAATATTCAATCACTGTTGGCTTTAGAGCCCATCATGCTAATTATAGGCTTTTGCATCCTGTGAATATCTGAAATCTTAATATTGTTCCTGCCTTTAGTCTGTGGACTAACACTGCCAAGGCACATGTTTGTCTAGCACAAGGTCCTGTAACACAAAAGGTTTGCAGTGTGCTCTGTTAAGGTCCATTTTCTAAGACTCTCCAACAGAGCAAGCAGACATATCAAAGACAGTTTTGTCACAGGAAGTGGCATAGATATTTCTGAAAAACAGAATTTGCATAAAACTATAAAACAAATTTTTCCTTTAGATGACGCTAACCTAACAATTTTTTTAATCTCAGTTTCCTAATGAAGACAGAAAGTCATTGATTTTAGTAGTGAATTTTAAAAAGTAGCTAAAGTTTCATCAATTCCCTTTGGAATTGTGCAGTATGTCCACTTGAGGTGACTTTTTTAAAAAAAATATTCTTTTGAATGCTCTGATAGCCAGTCATTTTTCTTACCAAAATATGTATTTTTGCCAACTTCTTTGTTGTAGAAGGCCTCTTTGCTTTTAAAAGCAAATAGAGATATCTTTTGAATTTTTACTGCTGCCATTTTTGTACGGTACACAGCAATTCCATCCCTCGAGTTCCTTATCCACTGAGTAGTCCACTCTTAAAATGCATGTTCCTCTAATTTAGACATAAGTTTGTTGTTTCAGAGAAAATTGAAGGCCTTAAAGAAACTTTGGTAAATTGAAGTGGTGGGTCTTCACTTGGTGCATCAGCTATTCCAGTCACTTAGTTATGGAAGTCCTCTAAATTGGTCAGGCATGATTCGCTGTTAGGGAAGCCGTGTTAGCCATCTCAGATCACCTCCTTATCTTGCATGTAAACATCCCTCTGTTATCAACACTCTTTACAGCACAAATCCAAAACATAGCTCTGGACTATCTACTATGAAGAAAATTAACTCTCTCCCAGACAAAACCAGTACACAACCCTTAGGACAAGCATCTTCACATTCTAAAAGGAATATGCTTCCAGAGTAACGGAGCTTTTGTACACTCTTATATCACAAGAAACATTACCATGCCTACGACTGACACTGTGCTAAACCTTTCTCCTTGGTTTTTTACTTCGGTTTTAATTTCTGCCCTACAACAGTCACCACATGTGAGACACTGGGTTGCTATATTAATTTCTGGCTTGGACCAACTCAGGGGTGTGTGTGTGTGTGTGTGTGTCATGGGGGAAGGGACAGGTCAAATTTCACAAAGGTGAGGTAATGCCCTGTCCCACACTCCAGCCCCCTGGAGATTCCTCGTGCAGCTGCCAGTCACTGGACACTGGGAGCACTGCCCACATCGCACCCCAGAGCCCCTGCCCCAGCCCCGGACTGGCTGGAACTCTGGATGTCTGAGGCGGGGGTAGGGCTGTGGCCACAGGGGGCCAAAGCAATAAAAGCAGCAACATGTGCTTTCCATGTTTGTTGGAACCTTACCACCTTCCTGGGCTCCTGGTAGCTGGATATACACTGGATCAAGGGCTAGTAGCTGTAATTCTCTCTTTTAATCCTTCTTTTCTTCTTCCTCTCCTAATCTCCTCTTTTCATATTTTGGGTAGTTTAGTACTGGGTGGGTTGGCTTTTACTGAGTTGTATGGGTTAGCATGTGCTAAGTCAATGCTTTGTGGAATGCTTTATTTTTGTTGAATGTTGCCCTTTAAACTTTTGCCAAGTTCTCTTATTTTCTAAAGTTTACCAGTAAAAGTATCTCCTGAGAAAACGCCTGCAGTGTTTCTCCTTTGCACTCTTTCTTAAGGTTTTAAAAGAACTGAGTGCTCTTCTAACAAATTCAGTGGGGAAAGTTTTGGAACCTTGTATATTTTTAAAGTAAACCGCTTCAACGAGCTTGTAGCTTGGACTCTGGGTTCTTACACCATGTTTCCCCCCTAAGTTCCATTGGACCCCTGACCCCGCCCCGCAAAGGCTGGCATGCTTCATGTCCCGATTGGGGGTGGGGGGTGGCCACAGCGAGGGGCAAAGTACATCGAAAACAGCAACATTTTGTTTCCATGTTTGTTTGGACCTTGCAACCTGGACACATGGAAACTGGACTCTTGTGGGACTACCACCTGGTAGTTGTAATTCTCTCGTTTTCTCTCTCTTTCTTTACTTCTTCTTCTTCTCCTAATCTATTTCCTTAACATTTTGAATGACTTAAAACCAGATGGGTTGGACTTTGCTAAATTGTATGGATTAGCATGTACTAAGTAAATGCTTTGTGAAATGCTTTACTTTGGTTGGATGTTTTGCTTTAAACTTTTCCAAGTTCCCTTATTTTCTAAAGTTTGCCAGTAAAAGCATGTTATTCTTGACCTCCTGAGAAATGTGTATGGTGTGCTCTCCTTTGTGCTCTCTTAAGGTATTAAAAGAACTGAAGGGCCTTTTAAAAAAATTAGCATCTGGGTTTTTGGAGCCTTGTATATTTTTAAAGTACAAACCCTTCAGTGAGATCGTAGCTTATACCCTGGGGTCTTACACTATCCAGCCATAAAGAACACTACTTCTCAGGGTCCAACCTCTCCAAAAATAAAGATTCCAAGATGATTGAATCACTGAAAACTAAAATAAGAGTGATTGTAGAAGCACTGACAGCTTTGTATTTGTGAAGTCTTGTTTGTAAAGTCAGCTCAATATGTGAATTGCAAAAGTATGAATTGCCTCATCATTCACTAAAATGAAAAAAACAGCAAAAAGCTTTTGCACCCAGTAGTTGAAATTATGGAATTTTTTTGCACATCAGAAAACAGAGAAGTTTTAAATCTTTTTTCAGTCATTAAACCAGCAAAATTCTTATATGAAAGAGGCAAAAATGAAATTTGAAGCCTTAATCAGGCTCTTCTGAACTCCAGATTCTTTGGGGATAAAGAAGGTAAGACATTTATCTCTGAGCTCAAATTATGGTGTATCTATTTTGAGCCTGAGTACAGAAATTTGAGCCTTTCCATGAAGAAAAGGTTTTTATATTGTGGCAATGTTGTTGGAGAATGCCCATCTAAAGTGAGTCATGGTGAAAGCAGTTGGATTTGCTGATGGTTGAAGTGAGTCAATGACTAAGGATATTTACACCAGAAAGTGGTGGCAAGCAGAGATGCGAACATTGGCTGGTGTAAATAAGACATATCAAGAGGAGCAAGGCCCTGAAGAAAGCATTGGAAGCTGTTGTTATGCAAGAGATAGCTTATACCAAGCACTTTGTCAGCTGAGATTCTGTGATGAAATTCATTATTCAAATCCAAACACTAAGCAGTAAGTGCTGCAACTTATTCACTTGGAGTAATGGAGTGAATCATGAGTATATTCAACCCTTATCACTGTGTAAAACATCAGAAACATTGTCCAGAGTTTTGCCTCAAACTAGAATATACTGCAGAACAAGGAATATGCCTGAAAGAGCCCTGCTGGATAAGCATCATTCTCTATTGACTTGAACTGGAAGATTGCCTTATACTAAAACCAAGCCATTTACTCCTTTACCCAGGAGAGGTCTGAAAAAAATCATATTGAAGGGACTGTGTTATTTTCTAACCATTAGAATACTTAAGTATAATGTAATACATTTTCAATGTAATACTTTTCAATATAATACCTCTTCATTTTCCATTTTTATTGACACATTTACTTGACTTTTAAGATTTATACATTGCAACAATTCAGTATGTACAGGACATCACAATGGAACAGGGCAATCATAAGAACAACCACAGTGAGAGTAATACTGTGCTTTGGGATGTATAAGACTTGAAACCTATGGAATATAAGTGATTTGACAGAACTGAAATTAGTTTGACCTATATTGAATCAGTTATTGAAATCTAATTGCTGGAGTAATCACTGACCAAAAATTTACTACAAAAGCATTTTAGAATTTGCCACCAGTATACAAAAAATCATGTTCAAAATTCTGAGCCTTGAAGAAAGGAAAGTAAGTAAAGACAAATGATGAACATTAGAAATAAATGGTATCTCTATTTTCCAGGAATGATTGTTAAAACATTGGAGAGTGGGAATGCAATTTGTCCTTGGGTACTGTATTTGTGTTTTCTGCTTCTGTTTTGTGCTTAATATTATCTCTTTTAAATATTGTGTTCTCCATGTCAGTAGCATATCCTGCAACTTGCTGAATAATCTGACACCTAAACATGTGCTTGGTACACTAAAAAAAAAAGTCTTGTCAGTAGCATAAACAAAACAAACAAGCAAATCAATGTGCTAAAGCTAAGAATGCCAAACAAAAGCTCCAGCAGAGTCATCGAAAGATCCGAAGAGGAATGGAAGTTAAAAAAAAAAACCGACAAACCAAACCAACCAACTAAAAAAAGAAAAACAAACAAACAAACAAAAATACCCAAAAGCAATAAGAAGCAGTGCTGTGCTACTTTTTGAGAAGTGAGAAAGATCAGTCAGGGAAAAAGTAAGAACAGATAACAGTGGAACTGATATCCAGTGCTACTTACTCTGTCTGGATTGCAAGGTATCTGCCTGGCTTAATAGTACTGCAGTTTAGAAGTCCTGCATGTCCAGAAATTTAGCCTGAAATGAGATACATTTTGACAACTTGCATCTAAGAACATTGCAGCTAAAATAGTGGTTCATTGGAGAAATGTAGTGTTGTAGCTAGGGTATGTTTGGGAAAAAGTCATTAAGAAGAAATTCTAGTGAGAAACTGCTAAAATAAGATGTAGATTTTTTTTAAGTGTCAGATTTATTATATAAAATATATTAAATATAGACTATAGTACATTGAAACATGAAATTGATTCAAGTCAGTCTGTCCATTCCCTGTGGTAGCTACTGCTCAATATCCACTTACAAGTGTTAATTTTGCCTTAGGTGGGGTGCCAGATAATTTACAGTACATATAAAGTAAAAGATAACAAAGTTAAGGAGTACTGGTGTGGTGGAGAGTGGGATGGGTGATAAGGGTTGTGGTCAGTTCACAGCACTTTGTGTCTGCCATTCATTACTACTTGGACTTTTCTCCTGTTCCACTGTGAGGTCCCTCCCATGAGCTGCAGTCCCTGAAGAACTGCTCTAGCATGGGTGTTTTTCCATAGGCTACAGTCCTTCAGGAAAGCCCTGCATGGGCCCCTAGAAGTCTCAGTTCCTGCCAGAAAATTTGATCCTACCTGGGCTCCTCTCCACAGGGCTGCTCCTCTGTGGATTTTTCATGGGCTGCTAACTCCTTCAAGGCACTTCCACCTGCAGTGGCGTGATGTCCTCCATGGGCTGCTAGCCTGAGTGGATATTTGCTCCCAACATGGTGGTCCATGGGCTGTAGGGGCATAATCTGCTTCACCAGTCTTCTCCACAGGCTGCAGGGGAATCTTGTGGGCACCTGGATCCTCTCTTCTCCCTCTTTTACAGACCTAGGTGTCTGCAGAGCTGTTTCTCTCATGTTTTTCTCTGTTGTGCACTGTTTTTCTTAGACACATTATCACAGGGGCTCAACTATCTGGAGCTGGCTATGTCCAACATGGGACAGCTCATGGTGTCCTCTTCCAGGAGCCACACTTGCAGCTCTTGATTGTCTGTCCTGCTACCAAAAGCTTGCCAGATAAACCTAAGAAAATTAGACAACCTCAAATAGATTTCCAATTTTATATTTCATTTAATTCATTTGATCCCAAACTGGGAACTTAAATTTATATCTTTGAGAGTTTCATCTGAATCAAAGCAGACTTTAAGAATACATTCCTTCCTATGTTACATAAGGTGCTGTACATAGCAGTGGGCCAGTATGATATGCAAAATATCAGTTTCCAAACAAGCTGAAACATATTTTTCATCCCCTTTGTGTGCAGCAGATTTCTATGCAGCATTGATACAGGAAAGGCTGACGTACAACAACCAGGGAGATACTGGTGATAAACATAAGGGTTTTTTCACTGCTTGGTTCCATGCCTTGTGCTATGTGAGCAGTATACTGCCATTGGGTAGCCAATATAATGGAAATATTCTGTGTTCTTAATCTTACCAGTCCGTCAGTACCAAATGAGCAAATTTATAAAGTTTAACAGAGCAAATACTGGATCTGTTTCTACAGAACTGTGAAAACATGATTGTTGAAGTAACTACTGATAGGAATCTGGGACAAGTAATTATTTAGAGAAGCACTATTTCATAGCAGTATTTAAGTATTGGCAGAAATATAAGCTAAATTAATGAAAGTTGTTATGCAAATCTACACACAAGAAATTTTCGAACATGGAAAGTAGACAGATATGTATTTTGAAAATGCAGCCATTTGTATCTCAAAAATGACAGCTGCCGTACAAAGAGGAAGGAAGCTGCTGTAAAGCCTCTGGCAGACAGCTTCTTTGAAAAAGCTTTTCACAAACAGACCTGGAGTGAGACACTCCAGAAAGAAAAAAGGATATGACTTGAGTCGGGGTATTTGAAACTTTCCAATGTGACCACAAGAACATCTTCTTAAACAGTAATGGGAAAGAAAGTACTTGAGAAAAGGAATGAGTGGAAGCTCTTGTATGCATATGCCTTTTTTTCTGACTCAGACAGTAATAACAGTTATCAGAGGAGTGCCCGCATAGGGTTACTTCTAATTCCTCAGAAACCATTCACAGTTTGTTGTTAAACAATCCTGTGTTTTCTTGTAGATTTGACAGTTTCTCTAAGGGAGCTCGGCAGAGTCCAGTTAAGAAGAAAATGGGTGTCATATCTGGGCAAATGGGGACTCATCTGGCTCTGAAATTCATTTTCTCCAGCAATATTTCCAAAAACGGGCAGTCTTTATAATGGATTTCAAAACCATGAGTAATGTTTATGATGACAATTCATAGGAACTAAATCACATGCTTCTAATCTATAAGAAGAGGTACCTTTGAGGTAAAGGATTTTTAGTCAATTTTGAAATATTTCTTAAGGCTACTGAGCAGAAGAACCTGTACTAATAATTCCAATAGCTTTGGCTTCATTTTTCTAAGCATCTTTCCCTGGAGACAGGATAATCTACTGTTGAGCAATGCTTTTAACTAGACTAGTCAAACAAAAATATACTGAGTTTGGAATAGCAACATCTGCTAATCAGTCATAGTGAAGTAGATAATGCAAGAAGTAGCCTGAATTTTTACTGAATCAGAAAGAAGTGTGTGTGAGTGTGTGTGTATGTGTGCGCGCTTTGATAAAGACCTGAACACAGAATTTTTTTTTTATGTTTCTGAAGTCTATGCCTAAGATAATCCTAAAGAGTGCAAATTCTCTTTGGGTAAAAGGGTAAAAGTCTTCTCTTCACATCACATTCTTGTTTATTATATGGAAGGTTTGCTGACAATATAGCTGTACAATATGTTCATAAATTACCTTATTTAATCCCTCACAAAATAATAATAAAAGAGAATTTGTTTGATTATTTATCCTAGGCACACATTTTAAGCAGTGTGGTGGCCAAGAAAGAGAATGCTATTAGCATCAATCCAATCAGTATTTCTGTAGAAAGTTTTTCAACAACATGGGGCAATATATATATTTCTCTCTCTAGGAAGGTACTATATATTCATATATGTATATATAGAGAAGTAAACATTAGTTTACTCTTTAGAAAAAAAAGCTTTAGCTTTTATTAATGAGCTGTGAGTTGTTAAATTAGTCTCCATGTAACATAAAAATATGGTCCTTTCCCGGCGCTCCCATTTCTTTTCCAAAGATTTTGAATGTTTGTTGATTCATTCTTGCATTATTCCCCAGGGAGTTTTCTTCTCTAGATAGGAACCCAGTTATAGTCATGATCACTTGTAAATGTCTGAATCAGTACAAGGCTAGGAATTCATGTTGCAAGATCGTGGTTTAAGCAAAGTTGTCCAATTGTGATGTGATACAGGTGTAAACATTAAGCACTATATTTTCAGACACTGGTCTTTTTAAAACTGACAAAAATTTTTTATGAGCACTTTTTTTGAGACAGCTGCTAAAGTGAATATTTTTCTATTTTTATAGTTATATTCTTACCTAAGTGCTCCAAATTAATATAACAGTTTACTTTTCTGACTCAGAAAATTACTTGTAATTCTAAACTACCATACAAATGCAGGCATTGAAAGGTGGAGAACAGGAAGGTATATGTCACCAGGATATGATTTAATTGATTTTGTTGCCATAGTTACTACCCTTCTGCTTATAATGTTTTAAAAGTAGTGATTCAGTATACTCCTTTTGAGAAACAGAGTTACTAATTCAAAAATACCTAAGCAATCTGTTTTTATACTGAAATTTTATGGTGCAATTTTAAGTAGCAAAACACGTTTTTTAATTAGAATTATACAGAAAATATCCTTTTGATCCAATCTTCCGTAGTGTTTACAATTTTTAGTGTTGTCTTTACAACACAAGGAAACATAAAGCAAAAGAAAACTCTCAAGATCTCATAAGTTCAGACTTTCTACTCTGTCATAACAGCAACTGAATTAAAGAAGTGGAACTCTCCTGTTGAGGTTCTTTCAGAAAGTCACTAGAAATGTATGAGTCTCATTTTTACTGTCTACTTAGCTCTCAAAGCTCTTGCGGGTCAACCTACTTTATTATTTCCATTTCTGCAACCCTCTCAGATGTGTGGGTGATTCAGCTAGTGGTATACTTCCCTCTCAATCAGTAAACAAGCCGAGTGATAGTCACTGTGCAAACAGAGAGGCTATCTTTCAAATGAGGCATATGAATAAGGTTGTGATCTCTCAGTAGTTTATAACACCTCACAGAACATTTTGCAAACCTGAGAACTTTGTTTCTTTTGCCTGAGGCTTAGTTTGCTAAGACTACAATCAATATTGAATTCTGCTTAACATTTTGTAAAATTTTGCTGAATTGAAGTGGCAAAAATATTTATATTTGTCACCCTTATATATACATGTCATCTGATCTCCATATTATGGTGGCACACATCTGAACAACTATTTTTCCTGTAAAACTTCTTCACAATCAAGTTTCAGTTTATATTCACCATTGTTTTAATGGTGATTGTCTTTTGACTTTACACTGAATGTGTTCTTTTTCTTTCTTCAGAGTACAATAAAATATTTAATTCATAACAAAAGTGTGTTAGCTCTGAAATCTCATTAAAAATTCTGTATTTATAGTTATTATTTGACTATCCAATACGTTGTACTCTTACAATACTGAAACAGTTTAGTTATCAAAGGGCTTCAGGAACCTTGAGTAAAGATATTAACTTAAAGTTGAAACCTGATAGTAATGTCTTCAGGTTAATGGTTCTATAATGTGTTACACTTTTCTTTGGGATTGTATTTTAGTTTAACACGTGCTTGTAAGGTAGAGGTAATCTCCATTATATTGACACAAATGAAACCTCCCACTCAGTTACACAGTGACATCAAAATCTGAATTATTTCATCTAGTCTCAGACATAGCTCTCCTCTTAGTTTTAAACTTCAGATATTTCCCTTTAATTCCATCTTTGAATTTTTTGATTCCATGCCAAAACCATTAGGTCGGATTCATTTATGACACTTCTGGTATTGTAAAAATGAACCCCTATTTTACCTCAGAAGCAGCACCACAATGATGATAGGTGAAGTGACTTTTTTCATTATATATTCCTTAGACACTGAGAAGCTAAAAAATGTGTTAATAGTTTCAATAATCATCTTGCTGTAAAAGAGGTTTCATATCATTCTCGCATCCATTTTCCCTTTCCATGTTTTCCCTTCCATGTTTCCATGACATTTTAAAAGTATGTCAATGAAATAGCTATTCCAATAGTGTTTCTTGAAATGCCATGAATTAAAAACAACTCTGTCATGTTCAAAGCTCTCCCTTGCTTTTATAGAAGAAAGTCACTGTAATACTTTTGAAGTTCAGATTTTTCCTAATGTCCTTCTCAATGCCAGAGCTTTGACTAGTGCTGTTCTTTGCTGTTCTTCAGTCCATTTGTACAATCATCTGTATTTCAAGTTTTCAGATCTGTTTGTTTGGGTTTTTTTTTTTTAATATTTTTAGTGTGACATTGGCCAGCCAAAAGCATCCATAAATTATTGGGCACAATTGGTAATTTCTGAGCAGAGGTATGATCTCTCTGTAGTGAATTGATAAATAATTCTATTATTTCTTAATCAGATTTTTTCAATAACAGATATTTTATTTTTCTTTCAAATAGGGATTGATTATATATTTATAGAATTTATATGACAAGCAGTCCTTGTGAAACTGTATGGACTTTTTCTCAATACATAACAATATCCTCCTCATTTGTTCACAACTACAATGCAAGCATTTCTTACTATATTCCTTAAAATACGAATCAACTGATGTTTAAACAAATCTCTACATTTTTGTATCCATATTATCCTCACTGAAGCGAGGTTTTTTTGTACATGTGAAAATTCAGAATCTTTTTCATGGTTGAACTGGGGATGAATGGCAGAATGGGGATTTTTTTTTCCTACCCTTGTTTTGTAATTATTTAAGCACAGAGATACGTCTCCACTTAAAATTAGAAGAGATTTAAAATAATAATTGAGGAAATTTGATTCTAAGGTGTTAATAAATAGTTAATAATTTGCACTTAGATAGGTGTCTTTTCTTGAAATTATCTTGTAACACATCCCTTGCTAGGTAAGTATCTACTTCCCCATTGTTTTAATGTTAATCCTAAAGGATGCATCATCTGTCATTAAGTGTTCAATATAAAACAGCTCATTTTGTTTCCTCACTGTAGAAACAGAGCACAAAACAGTCCCTCTGGTGTGTTCAGCAAAACTGTGATCTCACTGATTAAAATGCGGAGAAACTGGCATTTTTCTTTTATCTGCAGTCCATCGTAACTTTATTGTTTGAATCTCATTAACACTGTGTTCCTTCTCTCTCTTTAGTGTTAGTATTTTTGTTTTGGGTTTGGATTATTTTTGTTTGTTTATTTGTTTTGTTTTATACCCCTCCCCCCTCCCCTCCCCCAGGAAATTAGTTAAAAAGAAACACCCAAAAATACTGCGTATAGATTTCTCAGGTAACTTTCTGTGATAGCATTTGAATCATATCTTCTAGAATTTATATGGCCTTCTATCATAATTCAGTGCTAAAATTACAAAATTTATCTAATTTAAAACTTCATGACTTTTATGCCAAAATTATCAGTTCTTAAATATTTTTTAGATGTAGCTTATGCCCTTTTTAACTTCTTTTAACTCTTCATATTTTATTATTACAATTAGAATTTTTTTAAAAAGTTATTTTCAAATATCTGTATTTCTCTTGTGAATCTACCGCTTTTTTTTGACAGGGTATTTGACAAAATGCTCTTATAAATATCTAAATGGTCAACTTTTCTTGCATATTTCTTATCCCTCACTACAAGAAAGACATCAAGGCACTGGAACATATCCAGAGGAGAGCAGGAGCTGTTGAAGGGTCTGGAACAAAAGTCTCAGGGATCTGGTTATGGTTAACTTGGAGAAAAGAAGGCTGAGGGGAGACCTTATTGCTCTCTACAGCTACCTGAAAGTAGTGACAAGGGGGGGTTGATAGGGAGTAACAGGATGAGAAGAAATGACCCCAGATTGCTCCAGAGGAAGTTTGGATTAGATATTTCTCTTTAAGATCCTGAAAATGGGAAAAAAAATTGTATTCATTAGGATAAAATACTTTCTTACATGTTTTCTCATCTCTTGAACAGTTTGGCAAGCAATTACTGCTACGAATATGAAAGAGCACGTATTTTTCCAAATCAAAAAATTTATTCACTTAACTCAGAGCCTTAACAAAGGAGTACCTATTGATCAGCAAGCTGGACCTCATAGAATTTTCTATAGCTTTTACACAACTTGGCTTACAGTAGTCCCTGAAGACCTTGTTATCATTAGATAGCAAGAGTTAAGGATCATTAGAGTAATGAGTGATTTGACTGCCTGCACAGTCATTTGTGAAGTAGGTTTGTTTCTTATAGTCTTCAAAATAAAAAAAACAAAACATGATCTGTAATGTGTTACTTGGTGTAATTACTTTGCATGTATGTACATGCATAGGGTTTATATCTTTTTAAAACAAAACAGTCCTTACTGTGTAGAAGATACTGAGTTGTAACGTAAATATTGCATCTTGCAGCATTTGGCCAGTGAATAAGACAGTATATTTTAAGTTAAACAGACTTTGTATTGACTACTTACTCTGGAACATCCCTTCCTGTGCAGCTTGTCAACTATATTGGAAAATGCCGTGTTGTCTCAGAAAAGTGTGTAAGCAAGAAAGGAAAGATTTAAATGCCTTTTCACCAAGTCTGGTTTTATCTTTCTTTTTTTTTTTTTTTGGCAAGTATGAGATTTCTTAGAAATTTTGAAAGTTTTCTTTTCTTAGTATTATTTTTTCTTCCATTAAAAATTATGCATGATTTTAATAATGTTCCTTCTGAATATATTTTATTTATTAAAATAAATTCAAATCTTCATTTCAAATCTAAATGGAAACTGACCCCAAGTATTTAACCCCTAATTTCTATAAGCACTATACTTTTTTAGGTATAAAAAATGTTTCATAATTTTGTTCAGTTCCATTCTTACCAAAAGTGCTTATGTACATTAGGAGACAAATTATCTGCAGAAGTCCACTAAATCCTTTGGAGTTAAATTAATAAGGAATTTAACTTCAAATATTCACTTTCAGCATTTCTCAAATCCAGTAAAGTCTCTCAATTTTCATTTCATTACAAGAATATCTGTCACTTGGACTTTAGCTGTAATGGCTTTCCTTTTTTTTACACTTACATTTTTTCTGTGGATGTTCACAAGCTGATGACTAAGATCTATGAGCAATACATGAAAATGATAGCATAAACTTAACTTGGGTTCATTTTTCATGAATTCCTATTGGAAAGCACTTAGCCTTCAAATTGTTATTTCTGTCATGCCACTGTAGAATAATTTCCTCTCCTCCTATCCAGACATAATAAAGAATAATTGGATAAAAAAAAATCAGGAGGAAATTCCAATTTTGTATGGAAAAAAGAAAGCAGTACATATTTTCTAAACTGGACATGCCTTGAGTAGGATAAAAATAATTTATGCTTGTGATAAATGAAGCAATCACATAGCCCATGGTAAGTGAAGGAAGCAACATGAAAAGAAACTTACTAAAAGTCTAAAGCCCAGAGCGGTGAAACTTGTAGGTATGAAACCTATCTCATCTTCCCTTCTTCATGCTGGACTTAGAACTTTTCCTCCAAACAGATGGGGTGAGAGAGTCATTTGATTTGGAGGGAAGAAGGGGGTGATGGGGTGAGAAACAGTTGTGATGTCTTATTACCTCTGTAAATCAATGCACAGGATCATCTTATATCACTTCTGGTACTCCTGAGTTGAATAGAATGCAGCTCATCATTTTCCTTCTAAGCCTTACATATAATATTTAGACAAAGGCTTTATAACAATATAACAATAGTTAGGCATATTGGATTGATCTTGTGGAGCTAACACTTTTTAACTCGCTCCCTGGCATCTTTATAATGTTAAAAAAAAATTGGAAAAATGCCCAAATAATAATATACTTCGTAATAATAGTGCACAGAGGTTAGCTACAAGGCATCCCTTGCTCACATGTGAGCAGTATTAGTACTGTATATATCATTTGCAGCTTAAAAGAAGCATGGACACATAATTCTTCTAATCCATAATATTCTAACATGAAATACTGGCAAAAGCTATTTTGTTTCCTTACTAAGATGATACTAGACTACCTTTTGCATATCACTCTGTAAAGTTTTACTTAGAAAGATCTTGGTCTATGAGAATTGGAAAGGGCAGTCAAGAAGATCCAGAGGTCTCCTTTGAAACTTCTGATTCCTGAACTTGTCAAGGTATTTGTCATCTGACATAGAATAAGATGCTTGCAGAAATATAATGTCCTTATGAAGAGCCAGAATGGCTTCTGTACAAGGAAGTTCTACTTTCAAGTCTGTTGACTGCACAAGGAAGTTCTACTTTCAACCATATTCAACTGTTCTGAAAAAGGTGAATAACACATACCTAAGGGTAATTCAGTTGATACACTTGAATTTCCAAAAGTTCTGTGACAACCTACCTCACTAAAGGTTACCAGAGAGAGTAAGTAGCCATGGTATAGAGAAGGTAAATGTTTGAAATATAACTGTTTTAAAGACAGGGAACAGAATTTAAGTGCTCAGAAGGGAAAAGTCTAACCAGTGGAATTCTGCAGTGGTATCAGTTTAGAGATGATCTGCTCAACCCATTTATACTGGCCTAAAAAAAGAAAGTGAGCAATAAGATGAGAACGTTCTTCAATGATGCTAATTTCTTCAGGATAAAAGAGTCTTTAAATGGTTGGAAAAAGAAATAGACCATTAAAGACAATGTGGTGGACTTCCCAAAGAATCCAAACATTTTCTGTAGGAAGTAGTTGCCTCTGTTTTACCATTTTCACTCAAAAAAACTTGGCAGTGTAATGAATTCTTCCTTGAACATGAAAATTTCAGTGAGTAGGAATAATAGTTAAAAAAAAGGTAAGTGAAATAGTGGGAATCATTAGGAAAAGATTGGAAACACAACAGAGGACTTCACTGTGATGATTTTTATTTATTTTTGTTGGCCTTTTGAATACTGAGTGCAGCTCTTGTATTTCCTTTATAGGAAATATAAATTTCTTTATAGAACGGGAAGATAATCAGACAGAAAAATTTGAAGATGTTCGGAATTATGGAATGGTTTTGTAGTAATCTAGGATACTGCAACTGGTAGACAGCTAAGGACATTTATAATAGAGGGCTACAAAACTGTAAATGAAGCAAACAGAAAAAAATAAAAACTGCTGTCTCCTTGGGCAACATAAGCCATGATATATCAGGTAAAGGTAGGAGAAACTGATTCTACACAATGGGAAATTGTTTTCTTGCTCCTCTGTAGCCAGACACTGACCAGGGTGCATGCTGATTGCTGGCATAAATAAGTAAATACAGACTGAACTGAACAGGAGAACTGAAATGCTGTGAAGCTTCCTAAGTACACAAACCCTTCATCTGGCCTAGAAAGTCCAACATAGGCACTTTGCTAGAGACATGAACGATATCTGTGGAAAACATTGTATTTCATGGCCTCATTCTTACTCTTTTCCACACGCTAGTTATGGCCATTGTGCAGGAACACAGATTTCACTGGCTAGAGACTTATTTAATCCCTTAATATTAGAAATATTGCATATTTCTTAAATTCTTTTAATCTGATGTTAAACTCAACTTTGTCACAGTGTTTGCAAAATCCTGAAACTCCTATTGCTAAGTGTGAGACACTGAAATGTTCATGGTTAATGGCTCAATCTTTTGCCATTTGCAAAAGCAGCAGGTGGTTTGCTGATGATGTGCAAGGGGCAGCCCAGGTGCAGAGAGTGTAAGCACCAGCAGATGACCATGACAAATAAACCTTTGTTAGCAGGAATCTGTGTTTTGAGCCAAGTAAGGGAAGAGGCCGATGAGAAACAAACTCTGTGGAGGCAGAGTGGTGCTTTCTATCGTGTCAATGTCCTCCTTTACATAACTGGCTGAGTTGTAAAACTCTCCCTGCAGCCCCCACAGGGGAGATACTGGGACACTCCCACATAGGGCTGAAGGTATTCTTCCCTTCTGATGGAGCATAAATAGCTCAACTATGCTGACCCGAGAGGCCATTGTCATGTTTTAGGAAGTGTCATAAGTCATCAAAGACTTCCAAAGCGCCCCCAGAAGCTTCTTGGAGACCTTCCACCAGAGGACTGCATGTGATCCACAGTGTTACATCACACAGTGTAAAACTACCCCCCAACAAGTGGAGATATCTGGGTGTTGCCACCTAGCCTGAGTGTGTATTAACCCATTGAACTGTGTGTTTCTCAAGCTTCCCCCCACCCTCAACAGATCAAGACAAACTTTGACTAACTTCAGATATCTAAATTGAAACAATGAAGTCTTATTTCTGGATCCATCTTTCTACTCTTTTCCCTGTGTCTCATTCTTTCTTCTAACTTCTTCTTGCGCTGTATTATAATCCAGACTAAAAATATTCAGTCAATGCCTAAGTAAGTGTTCTGTTGTGTCTGGATAAGTTAAAACTGGGTGAGTTAAAAGTTTGGTAAGTTAAAGTTTTTCAAGTGCCTTACTTCTGATGTTGTTTTAAAATTTGCCAAATGCCTTATTCTCCCTTAATGTTCTAAAGTTTGCAAGTAGAAGTTTTGTTATTGAAGCTCCTGGGAGTTCTGCTAACTGCCCAGAATGAATCAAACAACCTTCCCCTAAACCCACCACGTGGACCAAGGCAAAACACAGTCACACGGAAAAGTGAATTTTCATTAAACTTTGTTTCTTTGGCCTGGCCCAAACCTGCTTATTTTATCTTAATTTCTTATCTTTAACAATGAAAATATTGAAATAAATATATTAGCATAAATGAGTTAATTGAAATTAGTTTCTTCCTTTTGTGCTTGTAAAGCATCTACCAGCAAGGATCATTAGGTTGTAGGCTGAAGCTTTGAACATTATTGCAATAGATCAGTATTTAAGAACTTCATATATTTGTAGGTGTAAATTTCTCAGAAAACTTTAATGGAAGCATTTTACCGCATGGGGCAGAGTAGCAATGTATTTTAGAGATTTTAACATTTAATTGTTGTCATGAAGTATATGCCTAAACAATTGGGGTATGTGGGGGGCTTGTTGGTTTTTTTTAAGAAAATCTTTATTTTATTTTAATTTAATTTAATTCAATTTAAACAAATTCTTTCCAGTTATATGATATTTCCATATCTAGGCACAGGTTCTAGGATGGGAATATTTTTCCTTTTTTTTTTTTTTAATGATTAATATTTTCAAATGAAAAACTCTTTTTCCTTCTGATAAAATAGCAAGTTTTCTTTTCATATTTCTGTGTGCTAGATTAAAATAAAATTAAACAAAAAGATAACCAACCTGCCCATATCCCCAGATTTCCTTTATGACTCTGTAAAATATAAATTTCGGTATCCTTCTAAGGTACTGAAATACAAAATGAGATGATACATATAGTAGACACGTGACTGGCAATTTATTCTCCTTCAGTATTTCAGTTGCATTAAGAATAAAAAATACATTGTGTGGAATCCTATGCAAACTGAAGGCATAAAGTGATGTCCATTAAGGGGATGTTAACATTCTAATTGTTAAGTATCTCTTCTCTATTGCTTCTTCCTTTGCTTGATATCTCAGTGGACTTGTCAAACTGGACCCACACTAAACCCACAATATTACTCATGTTTATCTCGGGTAAGGATGATTCTGTTCATACTTTATTATGTAAGGGAAGAAAGGTACCCTCCCATCAGAAATTCAACACACAGTTTTTAACCCGCAGGAAACAGAAAGGACCCATAACATATCCTAATGAATACTCTGTTCATTTCTTTAAAATGTCTATTAATACCACAGTGTCATAGCATAACCTGAAACACATTTCATGTAACTTCTGATAGTTTAAATATGAAGCAAATAATTTCAAAATTGAATCTTCATTAAAAAAAAATGTATGTCATTACTTAATTTTTTTAACCATTTTACTGTAGTCTTCAAAAATTAAGCAACCAGCTTTCAGTATTCAAAGACATTTCTACTAATGGTTTCTTCTGTAGGATATTAAACTTATTCTATCTCCTTATGGCAATGTCTGTTATTGTTAATTTTTCTTTAAGCCAAATAAATTTTCAGACTTTTTATCCTATTTATATCCTTGCTTTTCATTAGTCAGAGCATAGTTGTTAAATCCAATGGTTTCTTTAGTTTACTTTGAAGATTTTCCGCTGGGAATAGGTGACACATGTCAGGGTCCTTGTCAGTCTTTGGCTAACTCACTACACAGTGTGGCAATTTTTATGAAATTAACACAAATTAATAAATTACACATAGAGTCTTCAAATGGCCATAGGATGACAGGAAAGGAGAAAGCAAAAAGCGTCCTCATTTACAGCACTAAACTCAGAGTTCTTAAAAAAAGTTTATAAATGAACATTTATCATCCAAAACCATTTGTTAGAAAAAGTCACTAGCGTTTAAATTCCTAAAGTTCTTTTGAAAATGGATCTATTTACCTAGATCACTTCTGAAATCTGCTTTTAATTCTGATGCTGACAGCCTGCAGGAAAGGGATAAATGAACCCTAATCTCACAAAATCTAATCTCATAGTAAGTGAAAGAGAAGAGAGGAAGTGGATGCAGTGATAGCACTTAATGCACTTTCCTGACAAGAACCAATGTGTTCCTGAAATAAGTACTTCAGTTTTCCTCCACAGACAGACTTGCTCTCTTGCTATTTTGAAAGGCTTTGTAGAAAAGAAAGGTCAGAAAAAGAAAAACAAACAAACAAACACAAAAAAATAGTCCGAAGGTCACCAAGATCATGGAAGGATTTAATTTGTTATATGAGCATATTGAAAGAAAAATCCTTGGGAAATCATAATTCACATCCTCCTACCTGTTTTCTCCACACTATCTTGTCCTGTCCTGTAAATCAGAACAAAAGATAGCACTACATTCTCCACAGCACTAAACCTCATGGTTGTGTGAGGTTCACTGGGAGAGCTGTGAGGGTCACTGGGAGAGCTGTGAGCCCCCTCACAATTCGTTGCACTAATTCATATCTATGGAGGGACAGTTTCCCACTGTCTTGGCGCATAACACTCCATGTTTGTAGCTGGCTTTCCTTGGGTTCATTTCAAGATCTCACTGAATAGGCTTTCTATCATTTCCTTAGCCAATGTCCTTTTTCCCCTCATAATTTTCTTCAGGACATTTTTTCTGGGTCTTTTTTCCAATAACTGTGTGGGGCTTTGGCAGGCTTTTTTTCATCAATATTTGTGATGTCCTTAGTTCTGTCTCCCTGTTTTTCTTAGATTTTTGTTAAAGAAAGCAAATACAATGTTTAAGAAACTGAACTTAGTGTAAAATCCAGCATTATGGGATTTTTATTATTTTAATCAGTCTTCCTGCTACTCAAAGAGTATTTACAATTGCTGTAATAGCTAAAAATTGTGACATATTAAAGGGATCCATTTTACATATAACAAACTCACAACCTGTAATTTTTTTTATTCTTTCTAGTCATTGCACAGTATCTATTAATACAAATGTCAGACTTGACATTCGTAGCACTATTATGAAGCTCATGTCCCTGTGAGTTCTTCCTACTGTAAGCAATACCCAGTTAAACATTCATAAACAAAAATAATTTTTTTCTACACTAACTTTTTTTTTCTACTTTGTAAGTGAGTATTAACATTACTGCAGTGAGGCATACGCTCTTTTGAGATAGGAAATATCAGACTTGATTTAGTACTGTCTCTTGCAAACGTTTTGCCATAGGCAAATTTGTTGAATTTTAGTATATGTAGAAAATTTTTGATTGTCTCTTGTGATGCAGTCATGGACTACTACAAATTGCTAAAGCCTCACAAAGTTTCTTTATTCATAATGAAACCTCTATAAATATAAATTTTACCTTTTGGCCAGTGCTGCTTTGGGTCTTTTTGTTGTGATTGGTTTTGTTGTTGTTGTTTGGGTTTGGTTTTAGTTTTGCGGGGAGGTGGGTTGAGGTTTTGGATTTGGGGATTTTTTTTCTGTATTTCGGTGCAGAGTTTTAAGACCTCCACTAAAACATCATAGTACTTCATAGGATTTTACAAGAATTGCACCCAGATATTTCATATTTAGGTTCCCCAAAAGATTGTGGCTCAAAGACATGATGGGGAAAGGACAAAGCGGGAGGTCTAACCACATCCATGAATTAGATATTGAATGTTAGTAAAATATGAGATTTGCAGTGTCATAAGCTTGCACCAATAAGTAGGGCAGATAGAAGACTGTCAAATGTCTCCCTCCCTTGCCAAGAGGGACAATGGATAGAATCATGTTTACTGCCCATGCTTACCTTAGACTCTTTTTCCAACTACTTGTTTCCTTCTGCACTTAGAAGAACAAACTTGTGTTAAGCTATTGTTTTGTTTTCCTCAAGGCTGCTCTTGAGTCATATTTGCAATAATATCTACAGAGACAAATGGGAAGAAAACACAGAAGATAATGCTGCAACTTTGAAGAGAGGTGTTAGGGAAAGTAGGACAAGAATCATAATGCATATGTGCACACACCTCTCTGTGTTAGAAAAGAACTGTAAATGTAGGAATATTTTATTCAGGGAACTTTGAAATGCCCTTTAAAGAAAAGACAACTATGTGGAGAACAATATTTGTATAACCATGGTATTAATATATTTATTGCTTTAAAGTAGAAGAAAATTGCTAAAAAAAATCAAGTACTGGTGCCATATGCTTCATTTGTCCCCATTCGTATTTACATAATGTCTCTGTTGGAGGTCTCAAATGCACTATGACTTCAAATAAGTTTATGTTAATAAAGAGTTGCAAAAGGTTTCAACATTATGCATGTGTAATTGGCTATCTCCCATTTTACAAAACAAGTGAAAGTGAACCAGATTCAAATTAAAGAGGATTTGTTAGGTTCTTGTAAGAACATGATTAATGGGTAGCTTATGCTGACCCTAAGGCTTGATGAGAGTTACAATGCAGAATAGAAATCAGGATAATCCCATAATAGTGACACAGTAGTAATGATAAACAATGGATATAAAGTGACATTGGCTGAGAGTATATCATGCTTTAAATCCTTCCTTTTGAGAAGGAAGGATTTGCTAACAATGCCTACTTAAAAATGACTATTCAGTGCCTTATTAATGATAAAAAGACAGCTCAAGTTAATCTCACTACACAACAGAAAAAATTATGTAAAAGAAAGAATAAAGTTGTCTAGTAGAATGAAAACTAATGTTAGAAAGGGGGAGCAGACAGATATTTGTACTGTGAAAATAGTATGAAAAGCAAATCTTGGTGTTAGACAATTCAGAGCAGAGTGGTACAGGGGACGTGTCTGACAGGTGTAATTCTCTCACTTTTGGTTTAGAACCACTCTGTCATTTGTGTAGCTAGGTAATCATCAGATAGAAGCACTACATCATATTCTGTCTAGTGATGGGCCATTTAAGGAGATTACAACAGGAGAAAAATATGCAAAAACTGGAAAGTGATGTAAAATTTGAATTCATCAGAGATACAGTGAAATAGAGAGTAAAAGAGAGATGTGTGCATGTCTTCCTTTTATTTTAAGGAAATAGACAAGTTAAGACCATTTTAACATGGACAGTGTAAATCAATACTAAAATCTAACACAAGCTATAACAGTACTGCACTGACTCGCTGAATTATCAATTAAACTTTGGTAAAAAAAGTCAGAGCTGTAGTACCATGCTGACACCATTTCCAATCAGCTTTCTTGAATATATAACATGCTAATTCAATTGGATCAGGCAGTGTTCAGCATTGAGCCAGCCTACAGCTTGAGTTTACACTCTTCAAGTCTATTCAAGAGATGTCTATGCATATGTACTCTGTGCACAGATATAGAGACAAAGCAAACACTGAATGCAATGTATGTAAACTACTAAATTTCTGCCACAGAGTGAAAAAGGTTTCTTGTTCTGAGAATCCAGCTATTTAGTTAATGCAGTATTTTAACATCTACAGAAATAATGAAACTTACTGATGAAAATGAATCTCTTGCCCGAAAGTCATATTTAAAAAGAAAAAGATCCATCAGCAAAAGAAAACAAATACTTTTTTCATTAAAATATAAGTACTTTGGTTTAATGAAAATTGTAATATCTTCCTTTTGCAATTCACAAAGACACTGATTATCATTTCCCTCTATGGAAGGGATGATTACATTAGAAATGAGAACTAACTTAACATTCTGCTAGGACATCATGGAGATGCAGTAGTACTGAGAACACCTGCTTGGTAAACAGTAGCTGTGCTTGGGGGAAAAATATCTTAAATATATACAGAGCTTGCTCATAAATATCCCTCAGAAGCAATAATGTCCAAGGTTAGCAGACAGATCTTTAACATACTTAATATTACTTTGTTCTGGGGAACTTACCTGTAGTGGGTCACAGGGAGCCAACAGGAACATTTTTGTCATTTTTGTCAGTTATAAAATTACCTGATTTGTAGTAGGCATTGTTGAAACAGAATTGTGAGATTAACATATTCAGCACGTGAATACCAAGTTTACATTTTCCAACAGAAAAGTTAAAAAAAAAATTTTGAAATTTCCTGTAATGTGTTAAATAACATTTGAAATACTTTGGGCAATGATCTAGTGATGAATAATTTTAAATTATTTATAAATTTTAAGTAAATATACTGCCAGATACACTGAGTGACTGAGACTATAAGACAGGAAGGCAGCAACTTCTTCCTATGTGTGCAGTATTTTGTATTACTGTTCTGTCTTTTATTTTCACTAAGGCCAAAAGTACTAAAAGAAATTATAATGGTTCTTAGCTTTGTTACCTGACTTTTCTTTTATGGGGAATGTCATAAAAGATTCTGCATGATAGGGTAAGGAAAGGATAAACTAGGTCATAAAAAGAATTGTTCAGACACTACTGTTTCAAAAAGTTGACCTGCATTTTTAGTGTATTTATAGCAGATGGAGGTTTTATTTCAAAACTTTTGTACAGGAAATCTCATGCATAATACAATTGATTTACACAGCAGGTACATCGTGTGTTGAGTTGTCTTTAAGAGTCATATAGTTCTGCTTTGTCTTCTGAGTACTTAATTATTTTCCAACTATGTATAATTATGTATGAGGTTGATAAGGAAAAAACTCACACAGTGAATTTGTCACATAGACAAAATTTAGATTCATGCTGTTGTTTTTATTTGCATAGGATCTTTTAGGATAAAGGAATTACCAATCAATGTATTGTTTTTTTTACTGAGTACTATCCAAATGTTCATAGATAATTGCAGCCTGAGAAACTGAGTCTAGCATATATCATTATTACTTAAATGTCATGCTAAAGAACATGCATCACACACCTTTTTCTGCTTTCTTTCATGGAATACAAGGTGTGTTTAGCCTACATATTTCATGAGAACGAATGAATAAATGACTAAAAATGTAGAAGAACAAAATGAAGACATTTCCTTCACCAATCTGACTTCATGAACTATGAAATATTTAAAAGAAGAACATGGTGATGATGACATGAAAATCTGAGAAAATTGGGAAGATATTTCTGGATTTTAGGAAAATGGTGAGTAGCATGTTACAGCATCTATCCAGTGCTTTAATATCGTTTCCTTAGGTTAGACTTTAATTGCCAAGTAGCACAGCTTTCAT
>VZRE01012466.1:0-15109 GCA_013396775.1 Cephalopterus ornatus
AGCCCTCCTTTGGATGCTCTCTAATAGCTCTATGGGTTTTTTTACATTGCAGTGCCCAAATATTCAAGGTGAGGCCACACCAGTGCAGAGCAGAGAAGGACAATCACCTCCCTTGACCAGCTGGTGATGCTTTGTCTGATGCCCTCCAGGACAGGGTTGGCCCTCCTGGCTGCCAGGGCACTGCTGACTCATATTCAACTTGCCATCGACCAGGGCCCATGAGTCTGTTTTCATGGGGCTGCTCTCCATCCTCTCATTTCCTAGTCTGTTATATATCCAGGGCTGCCCTCCCCCAGGTGCAGAATCCAGCACTTGTCTTTGTTAAACTTCATATGGTTGGCGATTACCCAGTCATCTAATTTGTTGAGGTCTCTCTGTAGGGCCTCTGTGCCTTCGAGGGAATCAACAGCTCCTCCTGATTCATTATCATCAGCAAAACTTAGTAAACCTTCAAGTCCTGTATCCAAGTTTTTTATGAAGATGTTGAAGAGAGCTGGGCCTAGGATGGAGCCCTGTGGAACCCCACTCGTGACTGGTCACCAACCTGCTGTTACCCCATTTACTGTAATCCTTTGTGCCCTTTGTGCCATCAGCCAGTTGCTCACCCACCGTATGATGTGTTTATTCAGAAAAATACTCTGAGAGACAGTATTGAAAACTTTGCTGAAATCCAAAAAGATTACATCACCTGGCTTCCCTTGATCAACTAAACTAGGTGGTTTACTCTGTCATAAAAGGAAATCAAGTTCAACACACTGGACTCTCCCCTCATGAGTCTGTGCTGGCTCTGACCAATGACTGCATTGTCCTTCAGGTGTTATTAGTCATTATTAAGCCCTTCTTAGACTGTTGTCATGTTTTTGTCCTTCCAGCTGGCCACTAGAAATGAGTGCTGAGCTCTTAGCATTGAGGGCAGGTCTAAAATCTGACATCATGGTCAGATGTGATCGGGCCTGACTGGTTAATCCCTTTGGTGTTGATGCGATGCCAGACACTGGAAAATGAAGGATTCACATACACTCACTGTTGTTAACAACTCTTCAGTGGGATGTAGCTATGAAATAAGTGAAAGAACTCTGTCCTGCAGTGGTTATTACTCTCCTGGACCAGCATATGTGACTGCCTGAGAGCAGTTTACACTCATGGGGCTGTACAAGAATCTCATTCCAGCATAAATTGTGTCTGCTTTGAAGTCAAGGAAATACCATTAGCAGGGAACAAGTGTGAGATCACAATCAAACACCAAAGACTTGTGATCTTCCTACTGCTAGGAGGCAAGCGTAGAGACTTCATTCTTCAGAGCTTGCTGCTGTGTGAGCTGACATGTTTGCTTTGCATAATTATAATTGACTACAGCCATACCCAAGGAAGGGAGGGGTGATGTTCAATGCAGGCACACACACACAAAAGCCAAGGGCAGGCGCCTGCAGAATAGTGATAACAGAATAATGCTGGTTGGCAGGAGGGTGAATATGTAGCAGCAAATCTCTGAATCTCATTCACATGCACTTTGAAGACCACTGGTACAGCTGGTTATGGAAATGAGAAGAATTATAACTCTGTGGGTCCTGCCTCCTTGCTTCTGGGTTTTTCTTGCAGACCAAATACTGTACGTGTGCCAAAGTACCTACAACAAGTAATGTGCAGCATGAAGAAGAGATCACCTTTTCCTGTTTTTTCATATGTGGATTGTGAGAGAAAACATGCTGTTGCATGACAGCACAAGAGGGAGGATCAAAGTCACAGAGGCAAAGCCTAAGATTTAGCATGGAAAGGTCAGGTGCAGTGCTGTCTGAACAGCTTGTTTAAAAACCAGCAGCTCTAGGATTGTCAAAAGCCTTACACATCACCGAGTATCTAGGTTTGAATTCTCTGCCACCCTGTTCCAGCACGGACAGCTCCTGGTGGGTCTCCCACCTTTATGCTCAGTGTGGGAGGCGGAAGCCCTTTAAGCAACGACAGCATATTTTCTGGACATTTTATCACTCTGCTCCAAGGATTCCTGGTTCCTGATTGCTCTTCTATTGTGTTAGCCCTTCTGTCAAATTTGACAGCTGGGAGATTTGAGGGAGATTTTAGTTCTGCCTGCCCATGTTTTTTTCTCTTTTCTTCTCCCAAAACCTTCAGAAAACTAAATGTTGATCTCCTCTCTCTTTTCAGATGACCAAGACCAATGCAAACACCAGATAATGGCTTCCTCAGCTGAAACTCCTCCATCTTGGCAGAGCCGTGGCTGCTCACTGACGTTCCCCCGCAGGGAGGGACTCTCTGTTTGCGAGATTCTGGTAAAGCTGTTAGAAGCACCACATGCACCTTGTTTGAACTCATCAGAAATAGTTTTTCTGTCGACATGGGCAGTGAATATAGATTAGATAATCCTCTAGATTGTTCTAGTGTATTCTGGGGCTCTGGCTAAAATAGCCTGTTTCAAGATCATTTGAATATAAAGAGCTTTTTAAATATCCTTTATTTTCCTTGGATTTGCTGCAGAGTAGAGACTGTCCTTTAGGCTGAAACATCTGTTTCTGTGGGGGTCTCTTCAGGAATTAAGAATGGAGATCTTTATATTATCCCAGTAGTGTGATGTAGAATTGAAGTTATCCAGCTAAAATCAGCTCTTTTGAAAATTATTTATTTTTCTGAATTATGCTCTAGAGATCCTTGTATGTTCTTACTCCTACACAAAATAGTTGTAGTGACACCCACACCTGGCATCCTGCTGGAGTGGGTGTGTACCACTTCCAGTCCTGGTCCAAACCTGAAGAGGCTGAGGAAATTCATAGAATTGAGAATCATACAGTTGTTTGGGTTGGAAGGAACCTTAAAGATAAACTCTTGCCAACCCACCTCCCATGGCAGGAACACATTCCTCTAGACCAGGTTGTCCAGAGCCCCACTCAAACTGGCCTTGAACACTTCAAGGGGTCGAACATCCATGACTTCTCTAGACAACTTCTTCCAGTACCTGACTACCCTCACAGTAAATAATTTCTTCCTAATAGCTAATCCAAAATGATTCTCATTTGTGCTATTACTACATACAAAGTTCTTCTCCTGCTCTCTTGCAGGCCCTTTAAGTATTGGAAGTTGCTATAGGATCTTCCCAGAGCTTACTGTTCTCCATGCTGAGCAACCTCAACTTTCTCAGCCTGTCCCTGTAAGTGAAGTGTCCCTCACCTCTGATCATGTTCATGGATGTCCTCTGGACTCCTCTAATAGGTCCATGTCCTTCTTATCTTGGGGACCCCAGAGCTGGATGCAGTATTCCAGGTGGGGTCACACCACAGCAGAATAGAGGGGGAGAATCAACTCCCTTGACCTGCTGGTCACGCTTCTTCTGACGCAGCCCAGGATGCAATTGGTTTTCTGGGTTGCAAGTGCACATTGCTGGGTCATGTGGAGCTTCTTGTCAACCAGCATCTCCAAGTCTTTCTCCTCAGGCCTGCTCTCAATCCATTCTCCATGCAACATGTATTTGTGCTTGGGATTGCCCCAACCCACGTGCAGGACTTGGCACTTGGTCCTTAGCAGCTCCCAAGGCTGCGGGGGCCACACACAAAGGGCAGCCAACAGCCAATGCCCTGCAGTTGTGGCCAGGCTTATGCCCTAACCATTTTGCATCTTTTATAGCCAATGAGAGGCGGTGGGTTTGCTTGCTGAGAGTATAAATACTGAAGGTGCTGTAGGATAGTAGCAGGAACACATGGTGTGAAAAACAAGACTGTTAAATGTGCTTGCAAATGGCACTGTGAACTTTGCCCTGGCTTTGAAATGCACGAGACGTAGCAGAGTGGGGCATGTGACCTAAGACCCCTGATGATCATCCAAAGACAAGCATTGGCAGCTCTGATGCTATCCTTCCTGTCACCTGACAGAGGGAAGGACAGGCAGTGGGGTGTTCTTCTCATGGCCTGCACCCAGGGTCTCACCCATCTGAGCTGGCTGCATTGCCCTCATGGCTGCATGCAAGCGCCTTTATTGGGTGCAGAGATGCTGGTACAGTGCTAAGGATCTGCCGTTACTTCCTGGCTAAAGGCTTTGTTTCATAGAAACCAAAGTAAGAAAGTAAGAGCTCATACTGAGAGAGAAATTGAACAAAAATGATGGGTTGTATTGAATTTGGCACTGACTTGCAGGGTTTGTGAAGAGGAGGGATCACAGGGGTTGGCTGTAATTTTGTCAAATTTTCTTGGAGTATGGCACTGTGTAAATTATTGAAGAACAAGATATTGACTTACTCCTGCTGTCACCATCCTAAAATATGAGGCCACTGAGTGCTCTCACTGCAATTTATGATCCTCAAATGGAGATCAAAATGTAATTTAAAAAAGTATGCAACAACAAATCAGATGAAAGTGAAATACAGCTACCTGAGAGACAGCTAGAGTCTCTTTGTACCCATCTCCCCACTTAGAGTCAGACAAATACCACAATCAGCCTGTGGCTCCTAGAGAAGGTGGTATGTTCATCTGCAGAACTCAGCTTTCCTTATGCAGGATTTTTCTGCTTTCTTTCAATCCACAGTTTCCTTGCTATGAACCTAGTGATTTGACATGCTACTGAAAGAGCTTTTGCCTTTAGCAAGTTTCTTTAGACCCAAGTGAAGGTTGTTTATCTCAGCCCAATCCCACACAAAATTTTCACCCTCCCACATGCAGCCTCAGTGGCAAGAGAAGAGTTTCAGAGTGTCCTGCTTCTCCCAGTCCGTCCATTTACATGGAGGTTCATGGGGTAAGTCACACTAATTGTTTTTTTTACTGTGAAGAGTCTTTCTAGCTAGTAGATGCAACCATGACAGTAATGCTGGCACTTTCCCAAATGGAATGATGTTGTAAAATTCGCTATCCAAACTACTTTCAGTGACACTGATTTCTTCCTAGAATTAAAATACAAAATGCTCTGCAGGAATGCAGATAAAGATGGGATTTTAACATTATCCACTATGATTTTCTGTACAGATTATAATAAACTCCCGTTCTCAGTGACTCAGGAATAATGAAGGTTGGGGGCAGCTTTGGCTGTAGTGACCATATTATAGAGTTCGAGCCAGGAGATTATAGGTACTGAATGAAGAGATAGCAGGATAGTGAGCAAGTTTACAACCATGGACTTCAGAAGAGCTAACTTTAGCCTCTTTAAGGGTCTTGTTGGAAGAATCCCGTGGGAACAGACAGGAACGGGTCCAAGAGAGTTGGTCAGTATTCCAGAATCACTTCCTTCAGACTCAAGAACGATGCAGTGAGAATGAAATTGGATCAGTAGGGCAAGAAACCTCCATGGATGAATAAAGGACTCCTGTCACTACTGAAGTATAAGCAAAAAATACACAGAAGGAGGAAGCAGAGTCACCACCTGGAAAGAATATAGAGAGGTGGTCAGAGTAAGTAGAAACGAGACTAGAAAGGTCAAGGCCTGTCTATAATTAAATCTGGCCAAGGATGTCAAAGAAAAAAAATGGCTTTTTCAAATGAATCAGTAACAAAAGGAAAACTAAGGATAATATGAGCCCATTAAGAAACAGAGAGGTGAACCTTGTAACATAGGACTCAGAGAAGGAAGAGGTACTGAACACCTTCTTTGCATCAGTCTTCACTGACAGGACCAGCCTTAGGAATCTCTGACCTAGGAAACCAGGGTAAATGAATGCTGGAGGGAAGAATTTCCCTTTGGTCAAGGAAGATAAGGTTAGAGAGCACCTAGGCAAACTTGACATTCACAAGTCCATGGGCCCTGATGGGATGCACTCCTGATTGCTGAGGGAGTTGACAGACACCATAGTGAGGCCGCTCACAATCATCTCTGAAAGGTCATGGAGATCAGGAGAGGTGCCTGAGGAACGGACGATAACAAATGTCACCCCAGTCTTCAAAGGGGCAAGAAGGAGGGCCCAGGGAACTAGCAGCCACTCAGCCTCACCTGATTCCCTTGAAATGTGATTGAGCACCTCATTCTGGAGGACATCTGTAGATGGAGGACAAGAAGGTGATCAGGAGTAGTCAGCATGGCTTCACTAGAAGTAAGTCATGTCTGACTAACCTGACTGCCTTCAACAGTGAAACAACTACCTGGATGAATGAAGGGAGAGCAGTGAATATTGTCTACCTCGATTTCAGCAAGGCTTTCAACACTGTCTGTCACAACATGCTCATAGATAAACTCAGGAAGTGCAGGCTGGATGAATGGACAGTATGGTGGATTGAGAACTGGCTAAATGGAAGATCCCACAGGGTTGTAATCAGTGGCACAGGATCTAATTGGAGTCTTGGTGCTAGTGGTGTCCCCCAAGGTTCAATACTGGGCCCAGTATTGTTTAACTTGTTCACCCATGACTTGGATGAGAGGACAGATGCCTCCTCAGCAAGGTCACTGATGACACAAAGCTCGAAGGAGTGGCCAATACCCCAGAGGGCTGTGCAGCCCTTCAGAAGGACCTCGACAGATTGGAGAGATGGCAGAGAAGAACTGTCTGAAACTCAACAAGGGCAAGTGCAGGGTCCTGCACCTGAGGAGGTATAACCCCAGGAACCAGTGCAGGCTGGGGACCAACCTGCTAGCAGCTCTGCAAAGAAGGACCTGGGAGTCCTGGGGAACAACAAGCTGTCCATGAGCCAGCAGTGTGCCCTTGTGGCCAAGAAGGCCAGTGGTATCCTGGGGTGCATTAGAAAGACCATTGCCAGCAGGTCGAGGGAGCTGACCCTGCCCTCTAGTCAGCCCTGGTGAGGCCTCACCTGGAGCGTTGTGTCCAGTTCTGGGCTCCTCAGTACAAGAGAGACATAGAGCTCCTAGAACAGGTCCAGCAGAGGGCTAAAAATTTGATTAAGAGACTGGAGCACCTCTCTTACAAGGGAAGACTGTGGGAACTGGACCTGTTCAGCCTCAAGAAGACACAGCTGAGACAGGAACTCATCAATGTCTATAAATATATGAAGGGAGGGTGCCAAAAAGATGGAGCCAGGCTCTTCTCAGTGGTGCCAAGCTGTAGGATTAGCCACTGCTGAAGCTTTGCTATTCTGAAGTCCTGAGCACTGCTGGCTTTTGGTATCCTCTAAACACAAAAATCCGTACCATAGCCTGGAATTTTTTGCATTGGCTATAGAATGTGGTTATAAAGGAAAAGGCAACATAAAAAAGATCATTTAGAAGCTCATTTGATTCTGTGTTAGTGATGTTATTCCTCAATCCTGTGTGAGTGTTATTCTTTTTAATGGGACATACCTGTAAGGGGCAACAGCAGTTTTTCACAAAAGATTTCCATATTTGGCCACAGGTATTCTGCTGAACTCCTATAGATAAGGTTCCAACCATTAGGTAGTATTACTAATGTACCTGAAGTTTTCACTTTAAATTGCCATCCTAAAGTCTTAAAGGTGAGCCTAAGTGATCAGCCTGGGAAACCACTAAGCAACCAGTAACTCACATGGGATAACAGTAGATCACATGGGGTCTGATCTGATCATGCTGTAATACCAATTACAGTCCTGCAGCAACAGTACCATCTGCAAAACACACGAAGATAAACTACTAGCAGCTTTTCCATTTTGTGTCAGTATTTGGGGAAATTCAGTAAGGTCATCATCCTTGTGGTACTAGAAGTGACAATGTTTCCATCTGGGGTGAGGCGATAGGTTGTAAGAAGCAATGACTTCCCAGATGCAGTGACATTTCACTATCCCCCAAATCAGGTGACTAATACTATTTAAAAGCCAATTTACAGGTCAGCGTTCCATGGTAATGCTTTATGTACGTGAAAAAGTGAGACATGGGTGTGTTTTCCTTTGTTCTATTAATAAACATTGAATAGCTTTGAATTAAACATTTCCTCATACTCTGAACAACGCCATGAAGAAGCTATGCTGTTGGCCAACCTTATACATCAAAGTGAAGGTGTCTTACCTTAATTAGCAGGTAAAACAGACAGCAGGTGACGAGATGCTACCTGCTTTGAAGATAATGACTGAAAATCATAGCTCTTTGTGTCAAGCCAACACCCTTCACTTTACCTCCTTATGACTCTGGTTGAGGTGACGAAGGGGAAGGGTAGATGCCTTCTACTCTGACATCTAACACTGAAGAGCGTCCCATCCTCTGCCTCTGGAAGCTGTGGTTAGTATAGAATCTACAAGGAGGCAAGTTCACCTGTCCTGCCTTGGGCTTTGGATTGCTCTGAAGACATAAGATGTTTGTTTACCCAAGAGGGAGAAACACTGAGTACTTTTATGTTTCATGACAGAAGCCTATTCTGTACTATCTTATGAACACAGACCTTAACTGAGAGGTAGCTTTGATCAATTATATCCACAGGGAGAGGTTTTAAAAATAGCTGAACAAAGCTGACCCTCTACACGTAATTTTCCAAAGAATTAACTATAGATAATGAGTCATGAACATCACTGCCAGGATTAGACAGTGTTTGTAAAAGAAGTAATTATTGATACAAAGTGAGTTAACCCTGGAAATCCCATGCCTCTTATTTATTTTGGTTTTCATTAATTTCATATCCAAAAAAATGTAATCAAAACTCTTCCTACTTTTTGCAGTTTTCTGCAAGACTGTTGTAACTAACACGTAAAAACTGCACCTTCCGAGCAGGCTCACACACAGCTGAACTACCATAATTGCTAAGGTGAATACATTTCAGTGATTAGTAGAGGTTATCCTCAAAGGGTAAGCAAGGAGAAGGATTGTCTTAGGCACTGAACAGCATTTTCACTCGAGTAGGACTTGACTGGTCAAGTTTTCTTTGAAAAACAACCATTAATATCTTTTTAATTCTGAATATACTTTACAGAATAAATAAAAAGGAAGGTCTCAGACTTTTGTTTTCAGGTATAGTTTGTTCCATATGATGCACTTTTGCTGCAGAGTTAATAGTGTCAATTATTGTGCAGAAATTTTTGCTGGACAGAGTATCATGTCCCATTTGCAACTGTTAAGGATCTGATTCAGTTGTGAGGACAGGGTAAAACTCTTACATGAACACCAGCTTAAGTGAACAATCGTATACTTGGTTATTATACTTGTCACCGTAAGAAGTAGATAAACCCGTGAGAAAATATGCTGGTACCTTGTTATATAGAGTTTAACAGGAGAGAGTTACCTACCTCTATTTTAAAAACAGATCCTGCAGGTAACATATGGTGTACTCCTGAAAACATTCTCTGATTATCACCTGTGCAGACACTCAGATCACATACACAGGCTTCTCATGGTAATGCCTTCCACGAGCTCAGGTGTAGAGGTCAGGTTATGAATGCATTTTCTTAATTTACTTGCACAGTCTATGCAGTGCAGCTAAATCTGCATCAGGGCCTGAAATGAATGATGTAAGCGATCACGCTGTATGCAGTTGTGTTGGAAATTTAAACAAATGTTTTCTAATATGAAAAATGTATATTTATTTTACTTTTTACTTCCTATTACGAATTTGTAATCATTTTTTAATGCTGTTTATTTTAACTGTTGACTGAGTCTGTGAGACTGAAATATTCTTTGCAAGCCTAGAATTGTGAGAAAAGCAGTACAAATCTAAATCTTGACAATATCCAAAAGTTTATTTAATTTATAAAAGCTATGTGGTGTTTATAGCATAGGTACAAAGACAAGGATTGCTCTGTGGTAATCTATAGATGCCTTTGATTTATAGTGGATCTATATGATCAAGCCAAAGGTGGTTGCATAAAAGGTTACTGTGTAACTCATAATGAATCAAGCCAGATATTAATGTTTCAGATGCATGAGCAAAAGTCATAGATAATTAATAAATTTGATGTCCATGTAATTACAGTTCTTGCCAGACTGAGATGTCCTTAAAGAGAAGTGTTACATCTTTGTCCCTTGTTGGATTAGTATAACTAAAAAGAAAAAAATAAAGGAAAATAATAATAATAATAGAACAGAATTAGTGGCTCTTTTTATAAATGAGGACTACACAAGAGCTTGTACACCAACCTACCTGAAAATGAGAATGTGTCACTGTCGCCCTCATACAGCGGGTTTGGTTTCAGTTTCAGTGAAATGAATCGTATGGTTTGTTATACAAAGCCAGCCCAGGGGAATTACATATGACTGCTGTACCTGATGGCAAACCCCTGGGGACTGTTTTACAATTAGATACATTTTCAAATAAACCCAAACAAAGAAAAAGGCAATTTGCTGATACTCTGCAAGGCCTTTTTTGAAATAAATGGAACAGATGCCACGTTAGGGTCTGAGTTTCATTAATTGCTTTATAAAACATGCTTTTCTTTTAAAAATACACTCTGCGTTGGCCTGTTGACCCTGGGAATTCAAACCTTATTACTCCAGTTTAAACACTTGCCAGTGCATAGACAGTTAGCAAAGCTAAAGCCTCACCAGCTGAACACTAGATTCCCTGGGGAATCCAATCAGGCTACTTTACCCTGGTCTTTTAAAAAGTCAGGGCAAATAGCTGTTTAAATTGTAATGATCTCCATGTGAATTCTGGTTTTGATAGCAAATTTCTCTTACCTTCCAGACAGATTTACTCATTGCATATCTTCTGTCATATGCAGTGCAGTGCTGCTCTTTTTTTTACTCACATTCAAACTTTTAATTGTGTAAACAAAATAAATACAAGAACTGTGAGCCATGCTACCTCGCTGCAAATGAGTCTCTTGCTTAATATAAAAAAAAATTGAGTTATGACTGGGTAGGTGATTAAAAGGTACTGTCTATACCCATGTCCTTGTTCCAGCACAGACCAGTGGGGTGTGGCCAAGATATTATGTTATTCAATACCATCTTATGTCACTGCCAGAGGTGGGGTAACTCTCTCCAGAAAGGGTGTTATTTTCTGGCTGGGGAAGTGCATTGCAGGCGGAGGGTCCATCAACCACTGTTTCATTGTCCCAGGCTTAGTGAGCATTTTGCATGTCAATCTCCTTCTTTGTGCACTTTTGTTTTTAGTATTGCTGCTGTTACCTCATTGGTGTTTCTAGTACATTGTTCTTATCGCAACCCGGAACCCGTGGTCTTTGCCTTTTGTGCTTCCAGCTGGAGGAAGCCAGCGCTGGAGCAGTTTTGGTGGGAGCACTAAACTGGGGAGCACCATTCCTAAACTATGGCAGCCTTAATTGGCAACCAGGGTGGGGTACGAGGGATGAGGCAACAACAGATCTGCCAAGACTGGGTTGGAAACAAATCTGATCTAGGCATTTGTGTATTAGGTAAGGAGCCAATGGTCACAATGTTGCTTGTTCTGCTCATGTGGGTGTGATACCCAACCCTATATATATTCCCATATGTGCTTCTTGTGGGCATCTTTTTCAGTGCAGGTAGAGGAATCAGGATTGCTTTGTTGCAATTTCAATGTCTGTTGGTCGAAGTATGGTCACAGTCTTCATCCATTGTGGGTGGGGAAAGCCTATGAAACACAAAGTTCAACGGATTAATGTAAGTTTAGGCTTAGGTGGAACATGCAAATACCTCCCCTGGGGAGAGGAGTTTTACACTGTGGATCTTGAACAGTCTCCTGGTGGAAAGCCCCAGAAATAAGTCAGGAGGCACTTCAGGGGTTCTTTGGTGGTTTATGATACCTTCAAAGACATGTCAGCTGCCCCTCATGTCAGTGTGAGGACATGCATGATAAAAAATACTATCCTGCCTCTGCAAGGTCTGCCTCTTATCGGCCTTCTCCTTTATCTGGCTCAAAACCCAGCACAAACATTTCTCCTCCTCCCCTTTGGTTAAGCAAGGGTGCAAACCCACCCTCAACAAAGCACCCTGCTGCCTCTGAAAATGAAGGATTGTTTTAAGTCATTAATCATTAACATTCCAGTCTATCACATCCAGAGTCTGTGTGCATCCTTGGCATAGATTACCTCAGGATAGGGTACTTCAAGGATCCAAAAGGCTATCATTGGGCTTTTGAGATAGCTGTGTGGAGACAGAGAAAATTAGACAGCTGAATGAATACCTTGCCTGGTCTCTCAAAGGTCCCTTCTGCTCTGGGACTGCTGAAGGTGGAAGAACAACAAGTACCGATCACTACATCGGTGTCCTGTCAGCAATACTGCACCAACCAGGGCTCTGTGACCCCCATCCATGAGATGATTCGTGAACTGGGGAGCCAGGGGGTGGTCAGCAAGACTCGCTCGCCCTTTAATAGTCCTACTGGCCGGTGCATAAGTCCAGTGGAGAGTGGAGACTGACAGTAAACTATCATGGCCTGAACAAAGTCACACCACCACTACGTGCTGGAGTATCCGACATGCAGCACTTCAGTCTGAGCTGGAGTCCAAGGCAGCAAAGTGGTGCCACCATTGGTATCCTAGGAAGAAATTTCCTTGGTATAAGAAAGCCTAATTGCAAGTACAGAAATTTTTAGCTCCTAAATATCTTTCATGCAGGGGCTGAAAGCACTGAAAGGATTTTGAAATTAGTTGTAAAAAATCAGGCAATGTTAGCTGATTTTTCTGGAACCCCTGCACTTAAAGCTACAGTGAATGATGGGACATGATAGTTTTGCACAAATAATAGATAAGCCTTTGAAAGAGACTTTTCAGCAGCTTTTGCCCAACAGTACATAGGGTTTCCCCACGCAGTATTCACGTTACCATGAGCATTTCTCCATTGTGTCCACTAGAGGTCTGGAATCTATTGACATCCATACACCCCTAATCCCTGCATTCTTCTCCAATCCATGGGTAGTGAGCCCAATCTCCAGTTTGCTCTGACCTAGAGTTCACAACACATGACTGAACCCAAGTTACTATATTCCTACTATAGGGTCTCTGCTGGGCTTGTTTTTGTATTTGAAAAGCATTCCATACCCAAAATAAATTAATACTATTTAAAGTACATGCACTGTGATCCTGACCAAAGATAATGGAAGGCTGCAAAACAATCCAGCCAGGTTCTCTGAGTCAGAGCCAGAGAAATAACGAATTAAAAATGCTAACTTTGAAATAACAGAGTGACTAAATATAATAGGGGAAAAATGTGGGGGGAAAAATCCAAACCTACATGGATTAATATTGAATTTCTGGCTAAATTTCTCTCTGACTCTGTAATGATACCTCTGTAGTGCATAGAAAGTTTACATGAGGTCAGAATTAACCTCTGAAAGGTTAAGTAAGAATCAGTCCAGAGATCTATTTCTTTCATGAAGCTGAAATCTGAAATGGAATAAACCTCAAGGGAGATGAAGCAAGAAAATGTAACTGGCCTTGCAGGTGTTGGTGAAATCCTTGTTGCATTGAGTATTATGCATCTCCTAGGCTGTATTACCTGTATTCTTAGGTAGCATTTACACCACTTATACGGTATCATGTATGATTAAATCACATGAAAGAAACAGCAAATCTGGCATGCCTTGAGAGCAAGAGGGGAAATGTTTCATAATCAAAATCCAGAAAAATACATCTTCTTGTAAGTAATTTTAAAATAAAATAACATGAAGTGACCATTGCCATAAAGTTGCATATTAAAAATACTGAGATTTAATATCCTTTGTAAAAACAAATGCTGAACTTTCATGTTTGTTGAAAAGCAATGCAAATAAAATGCAAATTGTCTTCATCAAATACCATAACCTGAGCCATTTCTTCTTAAAGACATCTCATATATAGACTCTCATAAGTATGCATAAGGAACAAAATTTCATTTTTCTGAATTATTTGTGTTACAGGAAAGTACTTGTTCTAAATAAACCTTCAGTACGTGCTTTGTATTTTGTCTTGAATTTCAGTCAGCAATGAGTTAATATATAGGAAATAAAGCTAACTACTCCTTAACTATTGCCTGAAAATATACCCTAGAAAACACATTTTTTAATTATATGCAAAGATATTGGAATAGAGGAATTCTAGATTAAGACAACAAAATGTAAAATTTCTTCCATCTTTTTGCTGTAGAATGTCAAGCAATTGTCAGATAGTCATCACTACACATCCCACAAGAGTGACTACAAAGGTGAAAATGGTAATCTTTTAGAAGGTGTTTCCTGCATTATGAGCCCTTTTGTGTAGTTTAACATTATGCTGCTACTATGGAATTGAAGATTGCTTTGTCTTTTGTGAGGGCCCTCCAGGATTAGCCAGCACCATTTCATAAGCTGTGATTCAGACACCCTGAGGAAAACTTAGTCAAGAGTTAGCAATTGGGAAGTGTGGGGGGAAATCTATGCAAAGAAGCAGCTTTACTCATAGGAAAAAAAATCCCTGTCAAAAGAGCAGAGACAGCTGTTGATTATGCAATAGTAACAGCATGCTTCACTCCACATACTTTGGGTTTCTCTGATGCACAACACTGATTGTTTGTTTCTCTTGGTGTAAATACTTCTCCTTCACTTTTCTTTGTTTATAGTGGTAAAATTTGTAAAGCCCCTGATTCAGCATTGGTCAGTGTTTTGAAATGTCATTCTGCTGATTTTGCTTTAGTGAAGGATTTCTGTAGGTTCTGATGGCAGTGAGGAGACATTAGGACTTACCTTTAAACCACATCCATGAGTCCAAAGGCAGCAGTGTTGCCTTGCCACAAGACCAGGAGTTTGAAAATTCTGCAGTCAAAATCTTAATTCCAACTGATTCTCTCCAAACATTTTACCAAAAGCTCTTGCCAATCTAATTTCTTACAGTAATGTTAATCTTTTACATTTGAACTTGAATGACAGTATACTGTCTTTCAGAGTGTTAGTAAACAAGTTGCTTTTCCTTATTAACTACATTATTTTTGCCAAATTCAGTGTGCAGCATGTAATCACAGATGCCATGAACTCTGCTCACAAAGCAGATTGCCAGCAGTTTCATGTAGCAGTAACAGCCAAATGCTTCAGAGCTGCACGAAGTCTTTGTCTTACTCATTCCTGTTTGACTTTGCTGGGGATTCTGGTTAATCATGTACAATGTTAGCATTACTATTTGCATGTAAATTTGATGAGCACTTTGTAACACTCTTCCCTGTCTGCTCTGGTTTTCCCTGAGGCTGTTACTAGTTCCACTCTGTTGCCTTCTTTGTTCATCTGTCTTGTACTTTGAATTCGCCACTTGTATTTCTGAGACAGTTACAGAAAGCAGCAACCTCCCGCCAGACCTTCCCAGGGTAGAGCCTAATCTCCCTTCAGCCCTCCTGTGGGTTTTTCCTCGGCATT
>VZRE01012466.1:15179-27146 GCA_013396775.1 Cephalopterus ornatus
TCCTTAATGCCACACAGAGAGCAGGTGCCCCACAGCAGGGAGCCAAGTGATGGAAGATGGGGCCTCTCCTCTTCACCTTTTGCTTGATCCAGGCAAGGTGATCACAGCTCCCCACTGTAGTACTAGAGGTAAACTCTCTCCCCATTGTCATGATGGAAGTGCCCCTGGCACTCTTTTTTTCCCAAGAGAATTCAGCAGTTGGTATCCCAATGGCATTCCTGCAGAAAGAAATAATGTTACACAAGTCCAAGATGAAAATCAGCCACTGAACCTTACTCAGCTGAGAAACAACGTGAGACAAACTTCTACTTATGGCATGCACCAGCTTTGCATTTCCAAAGCAACTTCACTGTGCCTTGGTCCTACAATCTGTCTTTAAGCAATCTTGAAGCTTGTTTCTTTAAACTCTAGTGCTGCTTAGCTCTCAGCTTGAAAAGACAGCTGTAAACTAAAGTCAGAATTATTACTTACTTTCCACAACTGTTTTGTAACACTAATTGGAACAAAAAATGTCAGAAACAGAGCAAACATAAAAGTTTATCTGAACTCTAGGTAACTTGTTTTGCCTAAGCAGTTCATATTCACAGCTCTAGCCCACCCCTATCATCAACCACATGCAAGTCCATATTCTCAAGAAACTGGAAAGAATATGGGATAGAAACAAAAAAAATTACTGTATTTACTGGCATGATAGACTCAAATATGTTCTGCATTTTTCAGTAGTAAGCTCATTGTTAGGGACATTCCAGCAGTTTTTCCTGAACACTGTGGACCAGACTTTTTTCCTCTACAACAACAGTATAAATCACTGGAGTGCAGACACTGCCCATCACTAGAATGATCATCATTAGTATTGTTATAGCAGTTCCGCTTGCATGCACCTCCTGCTGTGCAGCACATAATGCTTTCAGGAAGTACACTGCTCCATCTGGCAATGAATGTATATCTGGGTGAATTAGGAATCCAGTCACTTGGAACTTTCAAGATCAAAGATATTGTTAGGGGTTAGTCCTAGGAATGACGTCTGAATAGATCTTTCTGTTGAGGGTTATTTGTCACCAAATTAAGCTAGCAACTCTCCAGGCACACAGGACTGTAAAGCACGTCAGTCAATCTTCAGCAGATGAGCTGCGATGAGGCCAGCCATGTACGCAGAAATCAGGAGGGAAAGTTGCAGAGCTCATCAGAAAGGGAAACTGGACACAGCAACAACGTGGATTACAGCTGTGGGACTGCACTGTATAGCTCATCCTTTTACTGCAAGAATAAACCTAAGTAATCCCTGAATAATCCTCTGAAAAAAAATCCTGACTTGCATTGTGGGAGATATTTTGATTCATTATGCAAATCAACTGTACGTGCTCTTTTTTTAGCACTGAAATCAAAGCATAGCAAACACAGTGCCATCACATGCTTTTCACAGCCTACAAAATTTTCTAGCACATCAGCATTTCTTTCTCATAAATAGAAAATAGATCTTACAGGACACAGCATCATTTTCACACAAACTCTAGTATATATCACTTGCAAGCATTTTAGGAGGACCTGTCATAGGCTGGACTCAACCTTTGCATGTTGTTGTCAACTAGAGGACACTGAATGACATGCAATCTGCGGGGAAACCTGATGTGCCAGAACTTACTCAGGCTTCTAGAACCATGGAAATATGGTCAAGTTCTACCTAAACCCTATAAATCCCAGCACCCTGCCTTTGTAGCCATTAGGTTACATCTAGACTGTCTTAAATATTACAACCTACAGGACTCAACACACAGTTGTTTCTGAAAATGCATCGCAAAAACAGCTTGCCTATCTACTCTGCATCTGTGGTATCATGGCTATCCCAAATACAGGGTAAGATCACAGGTGTAACAACACTGCCATTGTCTCCAAAAATGCTTTTGTTTAGAAGTGTTATGGTTTTCTGTTCACGTAAAATGCAAAGGTTTCAAGAAGGTCCACAGCCTACATGAAAAATATACTGGTGCATCCTTGAAGGCTTGCATCCCCCTTGGAATTTCATTTACAGCCTGCTGACATAGTTTGTCTGTCAAATATACTGTATTTCCTGATGAAACCAGAGTGCTACCAACATGGGACATATTTGAGAAATGGAAAGTAAAAACAACTCCATGTTTTGAAGTAATCACCTAATTTTCAAGGTACAAGTGATTAAAATAGGACAAGGCTAAAACATGAGAAACAAATATAACGGGAGTAAAGGGTCTGTTCTACAAACACAAGGGCTGAATGACACACTAAAGCAGAATGACAATCTATCTGACAGAGGTCAGCCTAGACACCAGTGTATACACGCACAAGGTCACATCTAAGCAAGTCTGAATTTTGTATGCTGGTGGAAGATGATGAGTCAGTGAATTCTGAGACCTGTAGGCTTTTCTACACAGTAAAAACCACGCACACACACGCACACACACAAATCTTAAAGATCATCACCCCCGGGTAGTAATTACTGGAGCATGAAATGCTGCAGACGTACGTGGGGATTGTTTATCCAAATGCTGTCCCCAACATACGGTAAAGGGAAACCCCAGCTGTGTGAGCTGGCTATGCTGGTTTCACACTGTTTAGGAACCACCCTAAACCAGAAAGAACTGTACCATCTCCTGATTCCTAACACTTAATTGGTGCAAAGCAGCCAGAAGGAAAATAAATGAATTAATAAATTAACTGCTCCCTGGTTCTTTGGATACCAACTGTCCCAGGAACAAAAACTTGTAATGGACGCCTCAAATCAGTAAGTCCACCACTGTGCTGACACAACTGTTTGATTTCTTCACTGTATCTCATGTTTAGTTTACGTTTGAATCCTACAAACACTTATGGTCACATTACCTTTATAGGATCTGGAGCCTTGAGGCAGTAGCTGTCCCTCACTGTATGTTTAGGTAAGACTAATGCCTGGTGGGGGCAGATGAACTTCCTTCTCCAACTCTAACACAACCAAATGAGTTGACAGACCTGTATAGGTGAAGCCAAATAATGTCAGAAACCAGCACAAATGCAGAAGTTCTAAAGACATAGTTGACCATAGTAAATATTGTAAAAATGGTTCCTACCCACTCAAGTCTGCTGACTGCCAAGTACATGGCTCTAATGAGGCCTTACCACTTCTAATTCCTGCGAGTCCTCCACATTCAACAATACTGAAGAGACAAGGAAGATCTTATCACCACATGCATTTTAACACCATTCTACTGTGACTCCCACTCACAGTGTGTGTGTAATACCACAGATGTCATGTCAAACACCAATGTCACATATCTAGCATAGATTTTGGCCCCCACAACGATCTTAATATTATCTTTGTCCTGCACAGTCACAATTTAAGACTGCAAGAAGCCCTCCTGCATCTCAGTTGGGTCCTTAAAGATGGTAGGAGTTTTGCTTATACAGTTATTAGGACTTCATCACAAAACAGAAGCCCACAAAATGCTACTGTTGAGAGATCTGACTGTCAAGTCATACTTATATACCTGTGCAATTGCCTAATGCATGTTGCTGGAAATAACAGGAAAGAATAGTAGGACTAGCCACAGTTCCTGGACTTGAGGCCTAAACCCAGAGCTCCTCCTGTTTCAGCAGATACTTCCAACAACTCCAAACCTTGCTTAATCTTATTGCATCATTTTTAACTCAACAATAACGTGCAGGTGCAAACATTTGCCACAAGTTATATGTTGGTTGTGAAGCAAGATACTGATCAGCTGTACATGGCTGAAATTTTTGAGATTCCAGCATAAGTCCAAAAGACATCATTAACTCAGGTTCAGCACTTTTAACTCAACTTCAGGTATGTCCTAAAAATTTGGAGTAGGATACAACTCATATTTTTTCAGTACTCAGAAACAAACAAGCACAACTCAATAGAAATGCAGAATAAGGATTTCAAGTGCAGCAGATACTTCCACATTTATCTGCCAGTATCCTGCAGTGCACATCAAATCCCTGACTCTGTGAAACATGTTGCAAATGTTGGGATATTGGGTACCAAAAGCAAAAGCACTGTGCTGCTAGATCAAACTGACCTTCAACCAATCCAGTAACTGGATAGCAGTAAGATGTCCTAGAATTCTGCCTTCTGCCCATGTAAGAAATTACAGGCATTCACTATAAAAATTATTAGTGCTTACAACATTACAACACTAATTGTTCAACAATTGTTCTGATTTGTCCAATTTCATTAGCAATTCAAAATGTTGGGCTGTAACATGCCTGTAAAAGTACTGATCCCCACACTACACAAACACTGTTAGAATGGCTTTTTCATTGCCAGGATACTTTCAGTGCAATGTAAAGGCAGTGAGTTATATTTGTTAAATCTCCTTCTTGCAAAAAAAAAAAAAAATTACAGCAAGACAGTACAGTAACAGTATCACATAAGCTGTCTTCCTTCTATTCAATACCATTCTATTCTAATAATAATCCATGCATGAAGGCAGAATATTAACAGAACAATTAAAACTTTCATTATGAGACTGCACATACCGTATGTTACCACGGAACCACAGCTAAAAGTCAATTAGAATACACAGAAAGTTATACATCTGATTCTCAGAGCTTTTATGTGCATCCACTTTTTATCCATTTTTAAAGTTACTGAGTTCAACTCACAGTCAAACTAATCATCTTACTCTCTCATGCTATAGACTGTTCACCTTAGCTAAGTAAACTTGGCTCAGCTGCACTGTCAGCTCCTTTTCTGTAAAACACTTCCTTCCAGAGTTCAGTCTCTGTTATTAGTCAGGATCTTTCAATTATCATATCCAGAAGAAAATACTTTCAGCAGTTCTCACAAATTTCTGGATGCAGCTAAAATGATAGATCTGAAAAGGAACAAAGAATAGCTTAGAAAAATCAGAAGCTGCATTGCATGTATTAGGTAAGGGCAAGACATGTTGATTATTTGTTAACATTTTAAAATGTCTACCTTAGAAATCCCTTCTCTTTACATATACCACGATCTTCCAGTCACTTAAGGCTGTAATCTAGTCATCATCAACACAGACTTCCCCATAGGCTTTCCTATCTGTGCTGAATATTAACTTTCTAGTTTTGAATCCATTCTCACAAACAGGATGATGAAACTGCTTCCATGTTCTGGCTTCTCATCACTTCCTCTGCCTTCCTTGAAAAATATGAACTTCCTCCACTCATCTCCCACCACAGAAACTTTTTTCCTAGCCACTGTTCTGAATGCATCTCGTTTCTCCTTACATTCTTCCACTGCCTCTAATAACAAATAAAACCTCCTCTTTTTGTTTCAAGAAGAAAATAGCTTATTACTCTATCTGTATCCTAACATGACATTTAGGTTTTCAGCAGATATTAAAACACTTGAGGAAAAGTAAGGCGTCTATATGATGTGCCACCCACAAAAAGTATCAGCACAAAATTTCAAAGGTGGCAACTACATTGAACTTCCCTCACACCCCCAGCAAATCAATATAATAAGATAAAAAAGTACTGATTTGGCATTTGAGGAAGTGAGCTGTGAACATTTTAAACCAAGTGTTCTTCCTTGGTCAGGTATGTTAAACGTGCACTACTAATTATGTGAAATTCTCATTGGTTACATTTCCTAAGAGATACAACCACAGACTCACAAGGTTTAATAAAAGCAACGAACCAACCTGTAATAACACAAGATGCGTTCTAGAGCTTTAAAAACAATGTTATTTTAAAACAACAGTAGGAAGCTTTTTATATATGCACCACTCTAGCTTAATAAAATACATAGTTTCACCATCTTCCAAGAGGGTTTTGTTATTTTTTTAATATCAGAATATACTAATTTTAAACCAGTGCAAAGCCCCTGAAGCATAAGATTAACAATTTTGAAAATATTTCCAAAAAACTGTCACAAACATTATGGAAAAAAATCTCACTAGCACCTACTACTGCATTGAATCAAGCTATTTCAGAGCTTAATGTGACAGAACGTGAACATTCCCTTAGCTTTTAAAAAAATATAAAGCTCAAATAAACCTTTGTTTCAATAGAAACACAGGCATCTGTTTTCATTTCTCCATTGTCCAAAATATTTGGAATGGAAATACAAAGCCATTTTCCCTGAGTAAAACTACAGATGTGAATCTGTAATGACATAATTGCATTATGGTTACGTAGAAGTTCAACCTGATGAGAAACATCATGACAACTATTCTCAGTTTCTAGGAGTTAATGACAGACTAGGAAGACCATAACCAAACTCTCCTTAGCAAGAAGAAATCATCACAGCATTGAGTCCAGGACTGAGCATTTAAGTTAGTCATGAAGATTATTATACACTTCCAGTTAGAATCTGCAATAATCAAGAACACATTTTGCTTGTATCTTTGTCCTCAGCCAAGAGTCTGGGGATGCGGATATGCCAGTATTTCCTGATTGGAAGTGTGCTGGGAGCATACCTTGCACACAGACTTCTAGACGTGTCACATGGCTGTTTATCACTAGATTAGCCTTACTTCGCATTTCAAAGACACTGCTTTAGTAACGATCTTATTTTTTAAGCACCAAGGATGTCTGTTAGTGGGGAAAAAAGCTAACACTGCCTAGAACACCTAAGCAAGACACTTAAAAGACACTTCATAGGGAACCAGTATGAAGTATTTCATTAACAGTGGCTACAGTGGCTTAAAGCATTTATGAGGACTTACGTATCTGAATCACAAAACAGGTAACACATTTATTGACTCTAAGAAAAACCCAGCATGTCATTTATTGATTCGACAGGTCACAGGAAGTCTGATAAACTACTCTGTAGAATTTAGTTACCTTTTACAGGGCAATTACATTCACCATCCTCATTTCAAAACACAAATTCACACAGACTAGTTTTTCTACAGTACTTCCACAATTCAAGGAACATACGTTTTTAACTACTTCAATGCTAGAAGTATAATTTACTGATAAAGCACTTGCACACTGAGACAAGTAAACTCGTTACTCTGAGTTCTTGCACTTCACTTCAGCCATGTCACGCTCACATCAGACTGTGTCTTGCCTCAAACCACAAGAGTTTTATGGCTTGAATAAGTTCCTCCAGTTTCCCAACAGTAATAACTGACACCATGACAAACGTGCTTGGCAAGTTAGACCCACCTTTTCCCAGGCACAAGTAGAACTTTTGTTACAGCTATAGCAAAGTCTTACCTGGATTTTATCCTGGACAAGTCAGGGTGAATTTCCACTTCCAAAAGTACTTGCTCTAGAAACAAGCTCAGAAGGCCAGTAGCTGAGTGCTCTTCTATCCTAGCTTACCTTCTGTTATGCAAGTGATTTGATCTCTCATTAACATCAATGACTCACAAACATGAAGTTTAGCCCTCACCCCTGAAAGCTTCAGCTATACAAAGGTCAGAATGGAATTTGAAAAGTCTTTCTTGTGCCCTGAAACCAAGTTATTTTTTTCTCTGTAACACACAAAAGCAATAACATATTACTGAAACATTCAAACAAAATTATTAGTTAATAGATCTGAGTCTGATACAGACTTAATTAAGAGCCATTATCAATTTTATTAAGCCTTTTCCACCTTCCTATACCTCATTCCCCCACATAACTGATATTTTCAGATAAGTACAATTAAAATAATGGGAATGTATTGTTTAACCCACTTAACAGTTATGCCCTGCAAATACCTATTAAACACTCACTGAAGACAGAAATTTACTTGGCCATGAAGAACAGCAAGCAATTGGCATCTCGGGGAACTCTGAGTGTTAAATTTTTTTCTCAACTTCTACATTCTATGTTATATTAAGCCACCAGTAACTGTGGCTAGAATACAAATTTATTTCTCAAATTCAGTGGGTTACAAAGTGACTTACAGCATATGTAGCTCTGACCTGCACACACTGGAATTCACTGATTAAATACAAAATGCTTCAGAATGCGTTCTTTTTTTCAGAGGCCAGCTTTTTAACATAGCAAAAGGAAGACGCCCTGCAGAAAAGCAAAACCTTTCAAGATTAATATTTAGAGCCATTTTTCTTTCCGCTTTTCTGACAAAAAGCCACACCAGAAATTTTTTTTAATGCTTTTATTGTATGCCAAAGTTCATTAAAGATAGGGTTTTGCTTGTATACAAGTTACTCAAAAAATGTGTCTAGGCAGAAATTTGTTAGCAATCTGACTTATTTCAAAGCATATGTTTGTTCAGGCCACAAAAATAATGTTGTGTACAAGCAGTGACTAAGGAGCTGCAGATTCAAGGAGTTCCCAAATATCACAGATCTTGAGATATCATCAGGAAATAAGATCAAAGCAGTCACAATATAAAATAGCAGCTCCATGTAGCTTTTTCAAGTTTCAGTTTTATTCAGAAAGTGACAATTAGTTCAGTTTGCCTCATTCTTCGAAGCTTCATCGAAGTTTTCAACAAGATCTAGAAAAAGAAGATTGCTGGAATTAAAGTTTGACCCACTCTCCCTTTTCCAAACATTTTGGGTTTGGATTTTTTTCCAAAGTTCCATTTCATATCAAGTTTTTACAACATAAAAACTTTCAGCTTATAAAATACAGACCAAACAACCTCTAGGAGCTTCATGATTCATTCTCCTTGCTCAACCAAGGAAGTTTTGGATGATTCATTATAAAGCACAATTTCAGAAACATTTAACTTCACTATACCCACAACTGGGCAAAATCATACCGAGAAGGTATTTTCTTCACACTCTTCTTATGGAATGTTAAATAATTATATTAGCCATAGCTATTACTTCTACACAGGACCAAAATGCTAGCTCAAACTACTGAGTCTCTCATGGTATCTGAAATCAAGGAAAGAATCTGCCTGCAGAAATTCTGCAGCAGCAAGTGTCTAGCCAATACTCTTACCATCCCCAGCCTGATCTTATATGCTCTGCTTACGCTGAGATCTCTCAGCAAAATTCACTTCTTTTTCCTCCATTGCATGCTTGTTCTTACCTGGAACTTCATCATCATCTTCCTCTCCAGTAGCAAGAGGTGCTTTTCCATCCACAGCTGCAACACCAAGAATTCAAAAGTGTCATTCAAACTCACTATAGGTATCTTGATTAGCTGTTTTGCTTTGTGTTTTTTGAAAGCATTATGTAAGACTCTGAGATAAGATACAATGCTTTATCCAGTTCCCCTGCTGAACAAAAATCTTCAACTAACCTAGGAAGTTCACGCTCCCTTTGTTAGTGATAATGCTCAAACAGTGCAGCGGGGAAATCAGAAGATGTGTGCTAAACCAGCTTACTAGTCACCATCTTGTATCTAACTATACTGAGTGCCCTGCATGGTCATAATTTTCAACTACAATGCACAGAATGATTTTACCAATTTCTCTTAAAAGTAGGTTGATTTATTAACAACTGCATATTACTCAAAATTTATGTATTTTACATGATCAATTTTAAAGGAAAAGAAAGGATCTCATGATCCTAGACACTGAAAGAAAACTGAGGTGCAATTGGGAAGTTGCAGGCAGACACACATGACTTAGAGATATTTAAAAGACACTGCTGTTTCCTGGCAAAGTCAAAGAATCAGGGAACTGGATGGACAGTTTTACACTTCTTAGGTGGTTGAGGTGACTCAGTGTTCTGGTCCCCATGTCTGCTGAATAAGTAATTTCTTTAACCATTCCCATTGTATTCGATAAGAGGCAGAGAGTTGACCATATCCACAGTAGCAGACCAACAAGCATCTGCTGAACTGCAGAAGTGTAACGCTAAGAATAGATATCTCAGGTGCCTGTGTGCCTGTGCCACTACTTTTACTGCTATTCTTAGCTGTACTACCAAGGGTAAGCTGTCTCATACTCTCTATCACCTCAGTTTTGTTCGGATTCATCCTTCTCAGTTTTCAGAAAAAGCATGAGGCATAAGACAGGTTCATACTAGACCTGTACAGTAATTTCTAGAGAACCAGAACCAATGAATGCATAAACTTTGGTTTGAAAGGGCCTGGGATAAGGACACCACTAACCTTCATTTGCTTTTTTAACAGCAGAAAGCTCTTAAATCTCAAGTGCATCTTAGTGTCAAACAGGACATTTTAAAAGCAAACCATGTTATTTCCTCCTAAGTTGCCTACATTGTCTCTCATCCCCATGTTTACTTTAGCACCTGCAATCATCACAGATGCTTCACTCATTGATGTTAGGCTTCCAAATCTAGCTGACAATACTAAATGGAAAGTTTTGTGCATACTCTGGCGTCCACCCTAACTGGAAAAGAACAGCCATTTACTAAGTCATACAAAGCAATCACTTCAAACAAACCTCCCTCTTATTATAACGACACCACTTACCTTAAAATATAACCACCTTGTTATAAGACAGAACTTCAGGGATCATTTTAAATCTTGTAAGTACTTTTTTCTTTCAAACCTACTACTATCACAAGGAAGTCACAGACAATATTTGGAAAAAGGGACCCAAGGACCATGGGGAAAGAAGCAATTTACCTCACATCCTGAAGACTACTTCTAGCAGGATTTTTTCAGTGGGAAATTGACAGGAGGGAACTACCATCAATTTTAGGAACAGAAATAGAGGCTGTTTCATTGGCAATAGAGGAAGAACAAAATTAACAGCCAAGTTAGAATTACCAAAATCTGAACACAATGATATTCTTCCATTTTTTCTGTATTTAGGATGTTCCATGCCTTGAAAGGAACAGGCTTAAGGTATTTCAGAAAGTAGGAAGACTGTACATGCAGGATACAAGGAATGTTCCCAGTGTCAACAAGCCTGTCTTTCACTCCTAATTCTCATCCTATAGTGGCAGCATCTTTTCCAAACACCACATACTCAAGTCCCTCTTCTACTATTTCCACATGGTTTTAGAGAGAACAAACGTTCAAGCTGTTTTACTAATTTAAGGATGGAACAGGAAGTGTATCTAGCTTGATGCTTATGCCTGTCCTGTTCTCTGCATTGTTCTATGCATACTGAAATCATAATGTACCTCCTTACAAATACTGTATTCCCTCCTATGTATTAAAAAGCTCACACAAGAAATAGCTTCACCCATATGGTGAGGCAGAAAAGCAGCTGCAAGGTGTTTTTTAAGTCCCTTTCCCTGTTACTTTTATTTCCATTCAAAGTGTCAAAAGAGACCTACTCAGAGCTTATCTTTCTTTAAAACCTAACTCTTCAGAAGTAATACATCCACCTAGCTTTAATGAACAAGGTATGTCAAAATATGGTAGCTACATCAAGAAGTAAAATACTCCAAAATCAAGTCTGGCTACAGCTTTCCAGCGCTAGACCAGCTGCAAGACATGCTAACAGCTGACTCCAGTTTACTGAGTTATCCCTGACATTGGATTTGAGCTATAAATAAGATCTAAGGAGTTCCATTTTTTTATAAGCATTTTATAATATGCTTGCAGACAGCAAGAGTGCACTGCCTCACATCAGCTGCCAGCACGAAACACATTCAAGTTTCAACTTACACTGCTTGGGTAGGGCTTCTGCCAATCTCCTCAGGCTGGTCAGACTGTCAGCTCCAAGCTGGTTTAGGATGCTAGGAAGCATTTCTGTCAGCTGCTTTGTCTCAGCGTGGCCAGTGATAGTGAAAGTGTTAGCAGCCAGAGATGCCTGAACTTTTGGATTATTGAAGTGAATGACCGTTCCTTGATTGGTAAACATGTTTACCTGCAAGAAAAAAAATCCAGTACTTGAAGCAGTTTAGCAAGATCTTTCAATTTAACAGGAAATTGAAGTTCTTAAAGCTCCATGAAGACCTATTGATATTTTACAGCCAAGCTTAGGAGCTATGTTACTTACCAGAAAATCCATTTTAATACATTTTCTATTTATATATAGAATGTTTTTTTCTTTAAAGCAATTACCTCTTCAATTCCAGAAATATTGTTGACTCCCAGTTTCTTCAACGAAAACTGAAGTTTTTTGTCATCTGCTGTAGCTGTTCTGTGAACAACCTTCTTCTTTCTGCGGGCAGTACC